>JZKD02S1761908.1:419596-481750 GCA_000966675.3 Picea glauca | reverse complement strand
TGAATGGGTGTTGGAGAGAACATAAATGATAATATTTGTAAAGGTGATCTATAACAACCATTATGAAAGACTTATTTCCTGATTTAGGTAAGCCAAAAATGAAATCCATAGAAATATCCATCCATATAGTAGGTGGAATAGGGAGAGATTGGAGTGTTTCTAGAGTTTTGCTTATTTCTCCCTTATTGCATTGACAAGTATCACATTCATCCACAAAGGTGCATATATCATGTTTCATTCCTTCCCAAAAAAAATCATATTTGACCCATTCATATGTTTTGTGAAACCCTGAATTCCTAGTTGTTGGTGAAGCATGAAGTTCAAAGAGAAAAATGGATTTAAGTTTAGACTATTTTCTCAAATATAGGTGACCTTTATAGAAAATCTCCTCATTGTGAGAAGAGTATCCCAAAGAGTCCCACATATCTTTTTGCAATTGTTGGATCAAGAGAGAAAGTTGGGGATCTTGGAACCACTCCTGGAGAATGGCTTGTGACCAATCTTCTATAATGAAAGAGAGGGAAAAGAGGGACCCTTGTTCTTAATATTTCCTTAAAACATCATTAACAACCACATTTTATTTTATCTTCTTGTAAATTATCTCATGATCATAACCAAACATCTTGGTCACCCCTTTCTATTGCTCAGGGGATGAAATTCTTTGTTCCAAAAAGTACTTGAGGCTACGATGATCAATTTTAATTTGGAAGCATTTCCCCCAAAAATAAGGACGTCAGAGATGCATTGCATGTAGAATAGACAAAATTTCCTTTACATAGGTGTATTTTCCCAAATGTCACTCCAAGAGTTGTTTACCAGTGAAATCCAAAGGTATTCCATATTTCATGAGGACTGCCCCAATTCCTTTCCCCAAAGCATCACATTCTAGGAAAAAAGTCTTGGTGAAGTCGGCTAGTTCCAGAAAATGAGTCATGCACATAATGTATTTCAATTATTGGAATGGTTGATAAACTATAAGAGTCCAATTTAAAGCATTATTTTGAAGGAGATAAGTGAGGGGAGTTGTAAGTTTTCCATTATTTTGAAAAAACTTGAAATAATATCCCATTAAACCCAAGAAATCATGAAAAATTTTAAGGGTTTCAGGGCAAGGCCAATCCTTCGTAGCTTCAATTTTATTGGGATCCACACGTACACCATCCTTTCCAAAAATATGGTCCATGTACTCTACTTTAGAGGCTCCAAAAGAACATTTAGAATGTTTGAGAAAGAGTTTGTGTTGAGACAATAATTGTAGGACTTGATCCACATGGCTTAGATGGGATTGCCAAGTTTTATTATAGATGAGGATATCATCAAAGAAAAATAAGAAAAAATGATGAAGGAAAGGATGGAAGACATGATTCATGAGACTTTGAAAAGTGGAAGGTTCATTACATAGGTCGAAGGGCATGACAAGTAACTCATAGTGACCCTCATGAGTTGAAAAGGAAATTTTGGGAATATCGACCTCTTTCATACATATATGGTGGTATCTAGAATGGATATCAGGTTTGGTAAAATACTAAGCATCACTCAATTCATACAAGAGGTCATCAATGACAGGAATGGGGAATTTGTCTTTTATTGTGATTTTGTTGAAGGTGCAAAAATTAGGGCACATTTTCCAGGTGCCTTGTTTCTTGAGTCCCATAAGTACAGGAGAAGAATAAGGTCTAGTACTAGGACAAATAATACCCATCACTAGAAATTCCTAAACAATTTTATCAATTTCATTTTTATGGGAAAAGGTATGATGATAAGGGTGAACATTGGGAGGAAGCTTTTAGGGACAAGGGGAATGGAATGATCATCTGTGCCACGGGAAGGGGGAATTCCTTGGAGATTTTCAAAAAAATATTGGTGTTGGGATAACAAAGATAGGAGGTTGGGATGCATAGTAGGTGAGGGGTTCTCAAATGCTTGAATGGAATGGATTTGAGAAATAATGTCAAAATGACCCTTTTTGAGTAGTTTTTCCATTTGGTGGGAATCAATGATCTCAAGGGAGCCTGTCATGATTCTTTGGAACTTATAATGTTATCCATCCTATTGGAATTGCATGGTTAATTTATTTAAATCCATGGTGATGGGGACTAGTGTGCATATCCATTCAACATCGAGAACAATGTCACAATCGCCCATGTCGATAGAAAAATATGATATATTAGGTGGTACCGATCAATTTGTAGGCACACATTTTCACAATGCCCCCCACATTTCATGGAACCACCATTTGAAATCATGATTTAAAAATTGTTGACTGCATATATATAACACATGGTCTCTTGATTAATGTGGTGATTAATAAAATTATGGGTGCTCACATTGTCGACTAGGATAATGAATTTCCTATGATTAATGTAGCCAATTAACTTGAGGGTTTGGGGAGAAGAAAGACCAGTGAAGGAATTCAATGAGATAAGTGGTTCAACTTCTGGTGGATCAGATGGAGGGGTATGATCATATACTTTGGTTTTCTCTTCATCATGGGGAACATCGACATCCTCATTAGAAACATCCTCAGAAATGTCCATAAAATGATTTTTTTCCTTACTCTTGTACCTTGGAAAATATTTGTCATCACAATTATATTAAATACCCTTAAGTTGGTGTTCATCCATTTCTTCCTGGGTTAATTTATGGATCTTGAGAGGAGTGGAAGGAGGGGATGCATTAGTGGGTTGAGGGAGAAGAATAAAGGATGGTTTCTATTTTTGGAAGAGACTACCTATTATACCTCCTTGGCGCATTGAGTAGCTTCCATCCAAGTTTGGGGGTGAGCCATTAGGACATGGGCTTAGATGTCATCCTTTAGGCCACTAATAAATCATTCTCGAAAGAAGGTTTTGGTCATGCCATTCGTTCTAAATTCCATTTTCTCAAAGGTTGTGATATATTATTCCATTTTGCTAGATTTTTTGATCTTGGTCAAATGGCCCAAATGATATGTGTCAATGTCAAAGCATTAATAAAGATCTGGAACAAACTGAGTCCAAGAAACATACCCTCTTTGTGAATTTTTATGCCATTGCCACCATTTCCAATGTTTAAGATCCAAATAAAGGAAGTAGATACAAATTTTGGCCAAATAATTAGTAGTGTCATGCAGAGAGAAATAATGTTCCATTTGAGTGACTGAGCCCATGGGATCCGATCCATCGAATTTATTCACATCCACTTTTGAAAGATAGAGTTCACGATGAGGAGGGTTGGAATGAAAGGGCATGACATGGGAGGAACCAACGCCTTCTGTGTTATTAGGTTGTTCAAAGGAGGTAGATCCATTGGATTGATTCATCCATTTATGTATCTAGTTAGCAAAGGATTGAAGGTTTCGTTTCATGTGTTCAGAGAGGGATTCCATTTTAACATTGATAGTGGAATCGATGGTGGAATTGAGGGTAATAATATTGGCATTTATTTGTTTAATTTCAATATGTTTCTTGGTTAATTTGGTGGACAAGGAATTGATGTGGTTGTCAAGTTTTTGGTTGCAGGTTTGGGCCATGGTGGAGGGAAGCAAAAAGAATGGGGCTAGTGGGTCCATAAAGGGATTACGGGTGAGGGGTACCATTAAAATGAGTGAAAAGAGAGGAATCCAATGGGATAGGTCCCAAATAAGAGTGTTAGATGGGGTGGGTGGGCCCATATAAAATAGGCTTAGAAGTGATAGGTACCATTGTGATCAGGGTGAAGAGAGGATTTCAGTGGGATAAGTTCCAAATAAGGGTACCGACGGGACCACTATACTCATTTTTTTTTACTCTCATGGAGTTATACTTTGGCTTGAAGAATACTGCAGTGACCGAATTCCCAAATTGTTAACAAGGAAAATTCTTCAAGAATTTTACAACCTAGGTGTAGGAGGTAGGGTTGTGATACAAAATTTCCCCTCTATTATGTTATGTTCAGTTCTAACAAAAAGGGTTATGGTTTTGAGGGTTCCTATAGATATGATTTGTCCCTATGCTATATCTCTCTAATATACCAATGGGTTCCAACATTAGTACTTATCCCAATATCTTAGGGCACCAACTAAGGAGGCTCGACCATACCCTTAGACATGCTACATAATTACCGAGGTACACGAGAGTAATATTCCTGAGTGTTTTTCTCGGTTCCAATATAACAGTTGGGTGGCATATAAGATGATAAATAGTTGGTCTCAAGAGACTTATTGGAATCCCTACATATCAAAGGGTACATGGGAGTGAATGGTCGTGTATAGGTATTATCTAATGTGGTACTACTTTAATGGGTATCAATAAGGGTTATAGAGGTTTCCAACAAGATGAAAAACCACTTGTAAGGTGCCATATGTATTATGAAAAATAAAAACATAATTATTACGACAAATACATATGGAAAGAGAAAAATATAGAGAAAAATAACACCATAAATGATACCTATATTTATATAAATCCATGTTCACTTTCCTCTTCAAGGGGGAAAACTACAGTAGAGCAGACCTCAATTACAAAATAATTATCAAGTCAAAACTTTCCCATGCCTTATACTCCTATTTATACTATTTATATCTTCTAAACAACATTGTAGAGGATTATCTTTCTAGAAGAAGAAACTTCTATTAAGTCTTCTTACATTAAACATGTTCACATTATTACATAGGCCTTATTTACTAGTGTTGGATTTTATTACATAGAAATCATATTATTTTACCTATGTGAGGGGTTAGGGAGGTTAGATACCTAAAAAATAATGGACACATAAATCTTGAGTCTGGAAGAGATACGTGAGTGGTGGGAGAGAAATATCAACAACTATTTGAAGAATTACGCATTGTTGAGGGGTCCTAAATCCCTTTAACTCAACAACAAGAACCAAACCCACCACCAAGGCCCAATTAGACTCTGCAACATTTAATAGTGGAATGGTTCTCCAGATTTTGCAATCCGGCCAAAATAATCGATGGGATTTATGTTTTCTTGTGAAGGTTTTCTCCTTCAGTTCAGACGTTCTCTTTTTTTGTATTTCCTCTTAGGTGGGACTGATATAAGATCGGTCCGGTATAAACCAACCAGAAAACAAAATGGGAACAAAATTTAACTACTAGAGAAGAGGCTGAGCTTGGTATAACCCTTACACTCTATCATGCAGACAGTAATCATCTACCACGGGCCTAGTACTAATACATTAATCGTGCAGGTATTCCAATTACTGACTGAGATACAATTTATCAGAAGAAAACTTGTATGTGACAAACAATGGAAAGTAAAATAATTCACTCAACTCTAATCATCAATCACATAATAACACAATGATTAAAATTCATCATTAAAGAAAGAACTATAAAACATTGCATCAGATAACTTATCAATAGATTTAGTAGATCTTACTTGTTACAACATCCATTCATGAGACGAAATAAGAAATAATTCTTCTCCACATGCAATCATACACACATTTGATGAAAACACAAACTTGTCTCTGGTCCCAAAAGGACTTCTCAATTAAAGGCAGCTCTGAAATAGTTCTTAACAAAACCAAAAATAAGATTTTCTTGCAAAAACCATCGACCCTTGCTAATAGGTTGATCCTCTTATTTATAACATACTAATTACTAAAAATAACTACTAAGGTGCAACTAGGTAAAACAAAACTCTCAACATGGCGCCTTTTTCTATCAGTTTTTCTAAGAGTCATCTCAATTTATCACTTAAGAGGGTGACTCTTCTCATACTCCGACCACTTGATGAATAGATCCTCATAGGTGTTGGTGTATGGGAATCTATGTTGTTCCATCAGGGATGAGTGAATCTCTCTTATCTCTACCTCATGCACTCGATACTTGACTATACTGGCACTTAACTATTGCAGCATGGCCTGAGATTTGATCAGGCGCTCCATAAACTTTCACACCTGACCTGGCACCATGTCTGATACTTTTTATATTTCTTCGGTCCATGATGAGTCTTGATCGGTGTATGACTTGACTATGTAGCGCAAATCTACAAAGTCATTGGGTGTGCCAAACTTAGGGAGTTCGATGTCTTTCAACACCCGATTGATCTTGGTCCAGTTTTTGTCGCACTTGGCCCATTTCTCTTGGATTTCTCGGTGAGGTTCCCGAGACATTTTAACCTAATACTCAACCTATTTCCTGATGTATTCGATGTTGCTTTCTCTTACCACCCGGATCTCATGCTCTTTGACATCTCATCCCTTTTGCACCATGCTGATATATTTGATTCTTTCCATGGATTGTTTCTCTTTCTCGTACCACCGCTCCATATATTTTCATGTTGCAAGTGCAATGAGCGTGTCTTCCTAAAGCTCGAATATCATTCCAGTGAATAGGCATCATTCATCTTTAAACTTGTTGTAGGCCTCCTTGAATTCTCTCCTTAGGTACACCGCAACCTGTGTGGTGTTCTGGTAGTATTTCGCGAAGTGGTGCAAATGTTCCAATTCCTTTATAGCAGCAGCCAGTTCCTCTTCATCTATTTTATCTCTATCTAGGGTGGCATATGTTATTTCCATCCCTATGTCGATGAGTTCGTATGTCTTAGCATTCTCGGTGTTGATTAGGTTTTCCTCCATGGTGATGAGGATGGAACAATCCAGGGTGATCCTCCTCTTCTTGGTGGTTCTCTAGACGAAAACCTTCCTCTTCCGATCATAAAATATGGCATGTACATCGGCTACTTCGCCCACAGGTTCAGGAATTTGTTGATCCCCCCATGAGAGTGTATTTCCCAGACTCTCGATGGTATATACTTGTTCAATATTGGGTTCTTGAAATTCCTCCCTTTGTCCTGAAGGCTTAGTTTTTGTTTGTCGCTCATCGGGGAGTTGAGTACCAATGGAGATTGAGGCATCGAGGGTAGGCTCAGTACTTACTTGATCCTTGGCTGTTGGGATGTCGATTTCCTACAGTGGAGCCTATTCCTTTTATTCGCCCAACCCTGGCTCATATTTCAAGATGTCTGCTTGAGTCTCTGGTGCATTGAGAAGCTCAATGTCTACGACACTTTTGAATTCTGGTTCGTTCTATGGAAGCCCCTTATCTTGAGTGTTGAGAACTGGGGAAGATGACTTCTCTGTATCATTTTCCTCTTCGATATTCATAGGGGTCACAAGGGATACCTCTGGGCTCTCATCATCATCATAGATGTTTATTAGCTCTCTTAGGAGGCTTAGCATGCTTGCACTCCCTGATGTTTAGGCTGTCTCTGGCTGATACGAAACACCTGTCAACTATCCGGCCAATGGCGTTGTGAATTAAAGGTTGTCTAACCCAACAATTTCATCGACGTCTAACAGTTCAGGGCGGCTTGGGCCTACCTGGATTTCATCTGGGTTGTCGTCAGGGATCCTTCTCATACTTATGAGGTCTGGGTCATCTTGCAACCAATCAATTATACATTGTGCCTATTCTATCATGAGTAACCCCCACTCCCACATGTCTTGAGCCATGGGGGTACCTCTACCTTGCACTGGGGTTACCAGGGAGGCTTTTTCTGCTTCGACTGCTATCATTTCTTCTATGTCCATGAGGTCCCCTTGAGTCGATTGTTCTAATATCATCACATATTCATCTAGGCTCATGGATTTGAACCTGGTCATTTTTGGATCAACCATTCTTGCCATAACTTCATCCCAATCTTGGGAATTTTTAGTGAAGACCTCATCTTCAAAATATTTGTGGGCATATGGCCAGCAAGATGACACTTGAGAATCATGTTTCAAGACCAGACCCTTTGGATCATGTTTGCATAATTGATCGGTCTGGAATCATAATTCTAATTGGTTTAGTCCTTCTTGCTTGGCTTGAGTGGTGTATTTTACTAGGTAGAACCCAACATGGAATCCATAAGATATAAAAGCTTTCTTCTTATCTTTGACCAGGGTAGCATTGTAACCTTGTAGGATGGTCTGGTAGCAGATCTCTCCCACCACAAGTTGGTCAAGGAAATGTGATGGTAGGAGATGAGATGATCTAGTGGCCCGAATACCCTAATGTAGGTATCACGTTCATCTAGATACCAGTGGCTGACCTTTGATATCACCTTTTTGGCTGCAACCTATAGTATCAGACACTCTTTCTTGAAAAAGAATAAAATATATGTGTGCGATGAATTCATCACAGATGAGGGAGTAGGATTTTTTACACCTGTTCTCCCATAAGATGTTGAAATATACATGGACTGGGAGCTCTGCGATGTTTCAGCTTAGGTTCATGTTGGCAAAGACATTTCTAGCACACATGATGTCCAACAAATATGATGCCATGTAGAAGGTTGTAGTATCCCCTGCTTTCTATGTTTGAGCCTGTTGTATGTAGATGCTCAGCTGCCTGGAAATGATGGTTCCCCAATTGAATCCACTCCAAAAAATATCCATTATGTACGCTAGAGGCATCCATGCTTCCAAAAACCTGGAGCATTCTTTCTCCTCATACAACTGACAGATGAGTGCCATTAGGAAGATGTATGGTTCTCTTAGGCTGGTCGTTTGGTACCAGTCGGAGGTTCGGTTGGTGAATTTCTTATCTTCTCGCCACCATGAGGCCATTACCAAACTGGTGTCATGGTGCCTGTATAATTTCACAATGAAATCAGTATTCAACCGCTCCTCCAGGTCTCTAATCTTGTAATACTTTTGGACCTCCACCGAAAGGAAAAATCTAACACACTCACCATTTTCATCGTTGATTAGGCACTTCTGCATGTCGGTATGGTCGATGAGCCATTGCAACATCTCTATACAGGGAAACACCAGGGTTATTCTTTCTACCATGTGCAGGTACAATCATCGGATATTCAGGAATATCTGGTCATCAAGCACTCTCACATCTAGGTCACTATGTGGGGTGTATTCAGGTAATTCCTCCTAGTTGATCTTCTTGAAGAGTTCTCCCCAATGTGGGAGTGTCATATTGGTCCCTGTTCTTTCCTTTGTGTCTCCGAAGGCTGGAGGTTGAATGAAAGCCTTCTTTGTGGATGTTTTAATAACTAGTTCTGGTCTTGGAGCAAATTCTAACCATTTTGTTTCCCCTGGAAGAGAGCCTTCTCCTACCTCTAGTTCTTTCATCTTGGGTGCCCTCGATGATCGCCTAATGGTTGGATTTCTTAGAGGCATTGTTCCTACAATCAAAATCAATCCTTTAGGGCCTGTTTATAGAGAAACATTGGATAAAAATGTATATATGAAGTGAAAACACAGAAAATACTGACTGGTACATATCTGTAACGCTTGCTAAACCTATTTGTTCAATACTCATATGATCTGGGGATATTTTAAATTTCTCATCTCACTTCTCTGGATGCACTGAAACTCCTTTGCGTGCAAAATGGTTTCGTTTAAAATGGCCCAAGAGAATTTAAATGGGGAAGAACTTACCACATCGTATCAACCAATTAATTCAGGTGATGAGTGGAATTCAAACAAATCTGTCGTCGAATCTCTGCAACTTGAATTCATCATGGGTTGATGGTGGAGGTGCAGAGGGTGATATAATCTATCAATGTTCAAACAATTTTTTTGATTCTCACACAAAGTAGAAACTAATGCGATATTTGACATTAATTAACCTCTTAAAAGCACAGAATCCAATCATATCTAGTGTTAAAATGTCCTATCATGTCACTTTCTTAGTGGGTGGATTAGGGATCAGCGATGTGCTATGAATTTTTTCATTTATATCCTTTTTCAAAAAACCTTCGACAATGATCAAATTAATTGTACGGTGTTGACGTGGAAAACTAATTCAGAGGTGTCACTTGGACCTGAGGAACCAAAAGTGACTTGGGGTTGATCTAGGCCATACGATTTCTCCAGTCGAGAAAAGATACATGGCATTAAAGACTAGTGACATAATTCATGAAAATTAGTCGGAGTCAAGGCTTTGTTCAAGTTATCCATTCTAAAATAAACCTGGGTTCGCTGATGCCAAAAAGGTATCGGGGATCGACGATCGGGGATAAACCTATCACGTATTTTCTTTTGGGTTAGCTTCTTCGAAAATTCATCGATGCCGAAATGCTTCGGCATTCGATGATCATGGAAAACTCTTTATCATGGCTGAAATGTTCGTTGTGATTCAGTTTTCTCTGATTCAAACAAGCACATCGGGTATTGGCTATTGGTGATATCGTTTACTCCTTCCTTAACATTCACTCCCTTCACCTTTTACTGATACCGAAGGGGATCGGCTATTGATGAAGTCTGTGTGTGACAGTTTTCGTGAAACAAAACTTTGCTTTTACTGATACCAATGAATATGGGTGCTTGGAGATTGAGGCTTTCCGAGTGTTTATTTTTCACCTCTTAATTCCTTCCGATGCTGAATCTTGAGCGTGTCGGGTGAAGTGTTTTGGCTGTTGAATCCTTACTTAAGTGTTAGGCCCTTTTAATTCATGGATTTCCATAAGGTTAAACAAACCTGAATAGATAATGAGTGTTAAGAGAACAAGAAAAGCCACAACATTTATCAACAGAAAATCAAATTTAGACAGTGCAAAATTAAGTGGTACCCAAAAAGTGAAAATTTGACATATGCTTTTTAGGGTGTGTTGAGTGATAAAAAAATGGCAACTCCTTGGGTGAAAGAAGAAACTTTGTTCCTTCCTCAGGCTCGACTGATAAAAAAATTGATTAGGGACCTAACTGGTTTTCATCAGAGCCTCTTTTACCCTTGCATATGGAATTCCCTCGGTTGATGCATCTGGGCCTACCTGTGGGGTTTTTTGACCTTTATTCCACCTTCTTTTCCTGTAACCTTTACTCATGCCCCCTTTTGACAAGAGTCAAGAAAATCATTCACTAGAAGTAGGCCTTTTAGTTACCCTTATTCATTTGCTACGATGTTTCTCCACTACCAGCGAGCATCCATAGCCCCGACAGAGTCACCCCGACATCACAGACCTTGCTCTGCTACCAACGAGCGTCCATAGCCCTGACAGAGATATATGCATACCCTCTCCTACTGTGCACTCATTTGACATAGTTGACTTTTACGTCAGCAGAATGCCCTGAGCGAGCAGGAGAGGAGGACATATGTTATTTGCAAAATGAGATGGTTAAGGTGAAACTTGCTAACTTTATCTTTAAGGTGCATGTAGTACCTTCCAGCTTACCATTTTTCCCTTAAGGTTTTTACCAGACCACTAAGCAGACACTTCCACATTTCTCCAAAGTTTTTCATCTACTCAAGTTAGATAAAGAATTTATTGAAACAACCGTAGGTTCCTCATCATTTCTTGTGTTGGTATGTAAGCGATGAGTTAGGAATAGAGTTCACTATATCACATGATTTGAGGTCAACAATTGTCTTGCTAAACACAATATTTCAAAAGCACAGAAGCACAATCTCAAATGATAAAACCAAAAATGTGTAAATGAAAAAGATAAAACGACATATCTAGAATAACACAAGAGATTTATTTATTTATTATTATTTTTTAATGAAAATATTGTTTCAGGGTTTGGTCATTCACTAGGAGGGCATCAGGTTCCCCCCTCAGATTTTGTAGTCGATATGTTCCTAACCCAATCTTCTCATCCACCTGGAAAGGTCTGAGCCATAGGTTTTGAAACTTAGAATGATTTCCTTTAGGCTCATTTGCTCTGCCCCACTTTAGGACTAAGTCTCCTACAAAATTCTTCTCTTTATCCTTATGCTTATCAAACCACCTTTTGACTATCTATTGGTGGGATATGAACTTTGATTTATATTTCTCTCTTTATTCTTCTAGTATGAGCCCCTAGGGTTGCAATTCTTTGTTGTATGACTATTGAGAGATCACCTATGGAATCTTGGGCAAGTTGAAGAGATGGAAGATAAAGCCCACTCAGGAGAATGGCTTCCTACCCGTATACTAGAAAGTATGGGGAGTTCCCTATAGCTTCTTTGGGTGTGACTCTATCATCCCACAAAGCGTTATGAGGTGCATTATGCCGGTTCTTCTGATCTTCTGTAACCGTTCTCTTTAATATTCTTACTACATTATTATTAGTTGATTTTGTCGCTCCATTTCCCTGTGGATAATAGTTTGCAGAGTATCTAATTATGACTCCTTTGTCTAGAGAAAACTTTTTTAATAGGGTGGAAGAAAAGTAAGTTGCATTATCGAAAATAAGGATAGAAGGGACACTAAACCTTGTCATTAATTGTTGTTCTATGAATTGGATAACCACCTTCTCGTTTACATGAGTCAGAGGAGTGGCTTCTTCCCATTTTGTGAAATAATTTGCGGCAGTAAGTATGTAGTTATGCTATTTTGAAGAACTTGCTCAAAAGGCCTAGAAATGGTAACCGGTTGGAGTGTAATTGTTGCTCTCTTATCCCTCCTAGCGCTTATTTGAGAAGTTTTATAGTTTCTAGCGTATGTGTGAGCGTCCTTGAACAAAGTGGGCCAATAATATCTAGCTCTCAGTATCTTATGAGCAGTGGTGTCCCCCGCAAAATGTCCACCTATAGGACCATCATGGATCTCCTTCAGAACCTTGTCTGCATCTTCACATTCGAGACATATTAAAAATACCCCATCATAATTAACCCAAAAGAGTACTGAATTTATGAGGCGATATTGTGTAGATTTTAACCTGAGAGCTCTCCTTTCTCTAGAGTTTAGTTTTTTTGGGAAAGTCCCATGGTGCAGGAGATAAGTCAATTTCTCATAACAAGACTCTTTCCATAGGGAGTTGTATGAATCTTCACCACACCATAATGCCACTTCATTCTCCCATTCAGGGTCTTCATTTACTTGGTCTTGAGATTCAGCTACCAATTTTCATAACCCTTGTCCTTGAACAAGTTTAGTAGGTTTTATATCTAGATCAAATTATTGGACTACTTCCATCCAGTTTCCTCTTCTTTCCCCCATATCTTATTGAGTAAATAGGGATCAGACTGTGGGGTTAGGCATGATTACTTTGGTATGGTTCTTGAGGATGTAAGATCTGAAATGTTTTACTACCTTATAAACCACATAAGACTATTTATCTATAGCAAGATAATTTAATTCGACACCTTGGAGGTTAGTTCTCATGAACGATATCGAGGCTTCGTTTTTGTCATCATCCATCTGAGTTAATACTACGGCTAACGATTAGTTGGAGGCGAAAGTATAGAGGAAGAAATCTTTGTTGAAATTGGGACTTTGCAGCATTAGGGCTTGAGAGATTGCAGTTTTGATATCATTGAAATCCTTCTTTCGTTCATCGTCCCACTTAAACTCAACATCCTTACAAATCATTTTTTGTAGGGGTTTGATAGTTTCTACGAAATCGGGGGTGAATTTCCTCACAAAATTGATTTTCCCAAAGAACAACTACATAGCCCTTTTGTTGTGAGGTAATGGAAGCTGTGCTATAGCCTTAATTCTTTCTGGGTCTATATGTATTCTTTCTTGAGATATAATGTGGCCTAACAACTTACCTTCCTCGACACCGAAAATAGTTTTCTTAGGGTTTAAGGATATGTCGTATTTCCTACACCTTTTGAAAATATGGGTTAAGTGTTGGATGCCATCTTCTATGTTATTTGAATACACAGTTACGTCGTCCAAATAAACTACTACACACATGTTTATTAGTCCCCGAAATTCCACGTCCATAGCCCTCTAGAAGGCTTCTCTTGCATTGATTAACCCAAAAGGCATGCGTTTTTAAGTGAAGGTTCCCCACTTCGTTCGGAAGGTAGTTTTCAAGCAGTCTTCTTCTAAAACTAGAACCTGGTTGTAACCTTCGAAATCGTCCAACAAGGAGAAAACCTTAGAGCCAGACATGGTATGCAAGAGTTGCTCCATTGGCAGGACTGGGTAGTTGTCCTTTTATGAAACTCTGTTGATATTTCTAAAATCTACGCATAAGCAGATTTCTCCCGACGTTTTCTTCACAGGAACCAAATTTGCTACCCATGCAGAATGTTTGACCTGGAAGATAAATTTGGCATATAAAATTTTATTCAATTCCTGACACATTAGAGGTTCTAGAGAAGGGTGATACTTTTGGAGCTTCTGTTGGAAGGGTTTCACTTCAAGTTTTAAAGGGATAGTGTGTTGAATGATACAAGTATCATAAGTTTTCAGATGTCGGTAGGACCATGCAAAGACATCTTGATATTGTCTGAAAATTTTGAGATAGGCCTTCCTTTCCTCTTTAGATATCGTCTTACCAAGGTTTATATTTTTTGGGTTGTCTGGGGTTCCAATATTTATAGTTTCATGCATGAGACATGAACTACCAGTCTTCACGTTTTTTGACCCCTTAAACCTTTCCTTTAGGTCAAAAAGGTTTTCTAAATTGGATATCCCCTTTGGTATCATGTGAGACTTCTATTTTTCGGTTGGTTGATCTGTATGAGGGTGAGTTCCCATTGATTGTTCCTGGAATACTTCATTGTCAATAGCCAAGTCTTTAAAATTGTCCTGATTGGTCAGAAAGTTTATGATCTGTTCGTCTCCTTCAAAAACCTTCCAATTGGAAATATTGTTGGGAACCAATGGTTTCTAGAGAAATTCTACAGTAAACCGAGAGGATTCATAATCCTATAGAGGTGATAGTATTGAAGCAGTGGTGGCCAGAGAATCTGCAAGAATATTCTTTGCTCTGGGAATCACTGTAATTTTGAAAGCTTCAAAATGCTCTATTAGCCTGTGCACTTCCTGTTGGTAGTTCTTTAGGTGTGGAGAATTACAATGTATAATATTCTTTACTTGTCTGAAAATGATCTCAGAGTCTCTAAAAACCTTTAATTCTTGGACATTTAGGTCTATGGATTTCTTCAACCCTTTTACTAGAGCTTCATATTATACAGTTTTATTTGTGCATTCGAAATCTAGTCTACAGGACATGAAATGTCATTTTCCCTTCGGATTAATGAGGATACACCCTGCTCCTGACCCTTCTTGTGATTTAGATCCATCAAAGTATAAGGTCCAAACTTGTGGGCAAGATGTATCAATTTCCTCTTTCCTTTTACTTTCCTCTTTTCCTCTTGTTAGTTCTATGATTTCTAACGCAGGTTCTTGGTAGAAGAGGGTTTCCTCCGCCATCGTCGGCAATTCCTCTCGGAAAATAATTTCGGAGTTTTGAGTAAGAGGAACATTAGATGAGAGAGGGGAGAAGTTCCCAAAGAAGGAATCATAGGAATAATTTCCTAGCACAGGGAAATCCTCTGATGAGGGTTCATTTAGGGTTATTAAGTCAGTGACAGTATGTTTTAGATATCTTTCCCTATCAATACTGATCATATTTTTGTGTCCCTTTAATGGTATCCAAAGGTGCGCCCAGTCCGTACTGAAATACCCATTTAACTTCTCGGACCAATATCATCTTAATAACAATCCATAAGATTTTGGGATATCTACTATGATAATGTCAATTACTTGCACAAATTTAGGATGAGTCGCAATTATGATCATCACATATTTGATTTCTCCCATAACCTTCACCTGGGTTCTGTCCAGTTGTATTACATGTTTGTCTCTTTTGAGAGGAACAACGTTTAATTTTTTGCAAATAGACAAGGGCATAACATTAAAATATGCTCCTGAATCGATCAAACAATTATGGAAGTTTCTGTTGAAGACTTCAAACGTTAAAAGGAATGGTGGAACAAAAGGTTTTCCGTTATTATCCTCAGAACAAGCGTTCACATTTGGTTTATTCCTTGGGTCTGTGGGAGTTAAACTCCCCTCTTGGTCAGTTCTTGTTGTATAATTCTCTACTAATTTCAAAGCTTGTAAGAGGAATTCCTTTTGCTGAGGGATTATACATATATCCATAACTGATATATCAGCCTTCAACTTATTCAAATATTCAACTATGTTGTAATCCATCTTGGGAGATTCTTGTGTATGGATGTTTATTGGGTTTCTTCAGGGATCAAAAGGTGTTTTTGGGTGATCGATATCTGGTCTCCCTCCCAAAATTTGGGTCGTAGTAAGGTCGTTCAAGATAGGTTGACCTCTACTTCGTGTTTGCACAGCCAAGACTTCTACAGGTGGTTCTCGAACCTCAAACAGGCCATCAGATGGCATGGCTAGGTCAGGATCCCATATCAACATGGTTGTTTCTTCTAGTAATGCAATTTCCTCCTGATATACAATATTCATACTAGAGCCACTTGGTTGTTTGATCAGGGAGACTTCATCTAGAAACCGATTGAGGGAAATCTCTTTCAGAGTTGTTCTCTTGGTGATAAGTGCAGAAAGAGTTAGATGCTACATTTCACAGATCGATGTTTAAGTTGGTTGGGGGAGATTCAATTGCTTTGAATGGTGGATTCCTTTTAAATAAAGGCTTATAGGGCCTTTGGCCTTGGTTTCCCTCTCCTACACTTCTCTTCATTTCTATGATTTCGTTCGATATCTTTTGTACCATGCGTTGTAGGTCCTCTATGTCCCCACTTCCCTTTTCAAGAGCTTGTTTTATTTGTTTCCCTAGGGGTCTAGTAAGCAATAGCCCTCTCTTGGAAAGGGATTGAAATTATTTCTTAACTAAGGATACTTGGTCTTCTTTACATCCTTTCATTTGGAACTCTATTGTTTTGGCTTCTTCAAAATTCCCAGCCAGGGTTTGTTTAGCAACCCTCTTCACAAACATGGAAATAGAAGCTAGGAGAGCATTAGAATATACTTCGATTTGCATCTCTTGATTAGGTTTAGTTGCAGGCTGGAATTTGTTTAATATGGTGGTAAATATTTGATTAAATTCTTTGACCCTTTCCTTCGAACTCATGGAGGCGGAAAACAACTCAACCATCAAGGCTCCTGTAGTAATTTCTTTTGCAAATTTATCTAGAAATTACTTTTTGAAACTTCGTCCAACTAGTTATGGATCCTTTGGGTAAGTTAAAATACCACATGGAATTAGAATTCTCAAAAGTGTAGGGGAATATCCTGCATACTACATCTTCATGTTGGAAATTCATAAGTCTGATAGCTAGTTTGAATTTCTTGATATGGTCTTGAGGCAATCCTCAAGTCTCAGGGTCAAATTTAGGAAGTAAGTTTTCTGGGTGTTTAGGAAGGTCATGTACTCATCCATGGATGGCCAAGTTTGATTGTTTTATGGTGGGTTTCTTCTCTCCTCTTCATGGTCATTATGATCTTCCATATCTTCAGATCCTGAAACTGAGCATTCTAAGTTATACCTTCTTCTTCTGAAAAATCATCCAGCTCGGAGACGTTGTCGGCTAGCGTTGCAAGGATTAGATTAAGAGGGTGCTTGATTTCAATGAGAGCGAAATCTATTAGGTATTCTACTGTGTGAAAAAAAACCTGGTTGGGGGTATCGACCACTAGTCTGCTTATTTGTTTTCTTCGAGGAAGTATCAGAGCTAAGGACATTGCACCAATCTGTCAGGCGTATTCTCTTGTGATTCTTCTGAATTTATTAAATTCCTTGTGAGGGATAGCGTAATGTATGTATGGGAACAAGCATTCTTCCTCATGTTGGGATGAGTTACTCATTCCAGGAGTACTCAATGTGTGTGGGATGTCTTGGGAATGACTAGCCATGCATGTGGGTTGTTTTGAATCTACAGGTTGTCTGAAATATTATGTGAAATATGTATTCAGCCATTCATTCTTCAGTCCCTCCTTCTATATCCAATTCTATTGAGGGTTCCTAAATCCATTTAACTCAACAGCAGGAACCAAACCCGCCATCGAGGCCCAATTAGACTCTACAATGTTTAATAGTGGAATGGTTCTCCAGATTTTGCAATCTTGCCAAAATAATCGATGGGCTTTATGTTTTCTTGTGAAGGTTTTCTCCTTCAATTCAGATGTTCTATTTTTTTTTGTTTTATCTTAGGTGGGACTGATATAAGATAGGGCTAGTATAAACCAACCAGGAAACAAAATGGGAACAAACTTTAACTACTGGAGAAGAGGATGAGCTTGGGATAACCCTTACACTCTAGCATGCAGACAATGATCGTCTACCACAGGCCTAGTACTAATACATTAACTGTGTGGGTATTCCAATTACCGACTAAGGTACAATTCATCAGAAGAAAACATGCATGTGACAAACAATGACAAGTAAAATAATTCACTCAACTCTAATCATCAATCACATAATAACACAACGAATAATCATCATCATTAAAGAAATAATTGTAAAACATGGCATCAAATAGCTTATCAATAGATTTAGTATCTCTTAGTTGTTACAACATCCATTCATGAGATGAAATAAGAAACAATTCTTCTCCACATCCAATCATACACGCATTTGATGAAAAAACAAACTTGTCTCTAGTCCCAAAAGGACTTCTTAATTAAAGGCAGCTCCGAAATAGTTCTTAACAAAACCAAAAGTGAGAGTTTCTTACAACAACCATTGACCCTTGCTAATAGGTCGATCCTCTTATTTATAACATACTATTTAATAAAAATAACTAGTAAAGTGCAACTAGGTAAAACAAAACTCGCCACATGGCACCTTTTTCTATAATTTTTTCTAAGAGTCATCTCAAGATATCACTTAAGAGGGTGACTCTTCTCGTACTCCGACCACTTGATGAATAGATCCTCATAGGTGTTGGCATATGGGAATATATGCTATTCCATCGAGGCTGAGTGAATATCTCTTATCTTTAATGCATGTGCCTAATACTTGACTATACTGGCACTTAACTGTTGCAGCATGGTCCAAGCTTTGTTCGAGTGCTCCATAAACTGTTGCACCTGACCTGGCGTCGTGTCTGACACCTTTTCTATTTCTTTGGCCCATGATGAGTCTTGGTTGGTGTGTGACTTGACTATGAAACACAAGTCAACAGGGCCATTGGGTGTGCCAAACTCAGGGAGTCCGATGTATTTCATCACCCGATCGATCTTGCTCCATTTTTTCTCACACTTGGCCCATTTCTCTTGGATTTATTGGTGAGGTTTCTGGGAAATTTAAACCCAATACTCAGTTGATTTCCTGATGCGGTCGATGTTTCTTTCCCTTAGCACCTGGATGTCATGCTCTTCAACATTTCAACCCTTTTGCACTGTGTTGATATATCTGATTCTTTCCACAGCTTGTTCTGCTTTCCCATAACACCGCTCCATATATTTGCACATCGCAAGATACATGAGGGTGTCTTCTTAAAGCTCAGCTATCCTTGTAGTGAATAGGTGTCGTTCATATGTAAACTTGTTGTAGGCCTTCTTGAATTCACTCCTTAGGTACACCGCGGCCTATGTGGTGTCCTGGTAGTATTTCGCCAAGTGGCACAAATGTTCCAGTTCCTTTAGAGAAGTGGCCAACTCCTCCTCATCTCTTTTAGCTCTATCTAGGGTGGCATGCGTGATCGCCATCCCTACGTCGATGATTTCAAATGTATTATCATGCTCGATGTTGATTAGTTTTTCCTCCATGGTGATGAGGATGGAGCGATCCAGGGTGATCCTCCTCTTCTCGATGGTTCTCTTTATGATAGCCTTCCTCTTCCAATCATAAGCGATGGCATGTACATTGTCTTATTTGTATACGGGTTCATGAATTTTTTTATCCCCCTAGGTGAGTGTATTTCCCAGACTCCTGATGGTATATACTTGTTCAATACTGGGTTCTTGAACTTCCTCCTTATGTCCTAAAGGCTCAGCTTCTATTTTTCTCTCATGGGGGAGTTGAGTATGGATTGATATTGAGGGATCGAGGGTAGGCTCAATACTTACTTGATCCCTTGCCGTCCGGATGTCGATTTCTTGCAATGGAGCCTCTTCCTTTTGTTTTCCCAACCCTGGCTCATCTGTTAGGATGTCTGCTTGAGTCTTTGGTGCATTGGGAAACTGAGTGTCTAATACACTTTCAACTTCTAGTTCGTTTTATGGAAGCCCCTGCATTTGAGCATCGGGAACTGGGGAAGATGACTTCTTCAGCTCCTTTTCCTCTTCGATATGCATAGCGGTCACAAGGGATACCTACGGGCTCTCATCAACATCATATATTTTTATCAACTCGCTTAGGGGGTTTGGCATGCTTTCTCTCCCTGATGTTTCAGTTGTCTCTGGCTGATTCGAAGCACCTATCAACGATATGGTCGATGGTGTTTTGAATTCAAGGTCATCTAAACTAGTGATTTCATCGACATATATCAATTTAAGGCCACTTGAGCTTACCTGGATTTCATTTGGGTTGTCGTCATGGAGCCTTATCATGCTTATGAGGTTTGATTCATCTTGCAGTGGATCAATTCTCCACTACACCTGTTCTATCATGAGTAACCCCCTCTCCCACGTGTCTTGATCCATGGGGGTACCTCTACCTTGCACTGGGGTTACCAGGGGGGCTTCTCTTGCTTCGGCTGCTATCATTTCTTCTCTGTCCCTGAGGGCCCCTTGAGCCAATTGTTCTAGGATCATCGCCTATTCATCCAGGATCATGGCTTTAAACCTGGTCATTTTGGGATCGACCATCCTTGCCACAACTTTGTCCCAATCTTAGGCATTTTCGATGAATACCTCATCTTCAAACTTGTCGTGGGCGTATGGCCAGCATGACGACACTTGAGAAGCATTTTTCAAGAACAGACCCTTTGGTTCGTGTTTTCGGAATTGACCGGTTTGGAATCATAATTCTAATTGGTTCATTCCTTCACGCTTGGCCTCAGAGGTGTCTTTCAATAGGTAGAAGCCAACATGGAATCTATAAGGTATAAAAGCCCGCTTCTTATCTTTGACCAGGGTAGCATTGTAACCTTGAAGGATGGTCGAGTAGCAGATCTCTCCCACCACAAGTCGTTGAGGGACATGTGCTGGTAGGATATGAGGTGCTCCAATGGACCCAAATAACCTAATGTAGGTATCACATTCATCCAGATACCATTGGCTGACCTTTGATATCACCTTTTTGGCCACATTTGATAGTCTCAGACACTCTTTCTTGAAAAAAATAAAATAGATGTGTGCGATGAATTCATCACAGATGAGGGAGTATGATTTTTTATACCTCTTCTCCCATAAGACATTGAAATATACATGGAATGGGAGCTATGTGACTTGCCATCTTAGGTTCATGTCAGTGAATATGTTTCTGGCACACATGACGTCTAGCAAATATGATGCCATGTAGAAGGCTGGAGTCTCCCCTTCTTTTAGTGTCTAAGACTATTGTATGCAAATGCTCAACTGCTTGGAAATGATGGCTCCCCAATTGAAGTTTCTCCCAGAGATAGCTACTATGTATGCTGGAGGAATCCATGCCTCCAAAAACCTGGAGCATTCTTTATCCCCATACAACCGACAAATGAGTGCCATTAGCAAGATGTATGGTTCTCTTAGTTTGGCCGTTTGGTACCAGCCGAAGGTCCAGTTGATGAATTTCTTATATTCTCACCACCATGAGGCCATTACCCAGCTGGTGTCATGGCGCTCATATAATTTCACAATGAAATTAGTATTCAGTCGCTCCTTCGAGTCTCTAAGACTGTAGTACTTCTGGACCTCCACCGGAAGGAAAACCCTGACACACTCACCATTGTCATCATTGATTAGGCACTTTTGCGTGTCCTTATGGTCAATAAGCCATTGCAACAACTCTATACATGAAAACACCGAGGTTCTTCTTGCTACCATGTGCAAGTACAACCATCGAATATTCGAGAATACCTGGTTGCCAAGCGCTCTCACATTTGGGTCATTGTGTGGGGTGTATTCAGGGAATTCCTCCCGACTTATCTTATTCAATACTTATCCCCAACGTGGGAGTGTCACTTGGTCTTTGTGCTTGCATGGGTGTCTCCAAAGGCCGAAGGTTGAATGAAATCCTTATTTGTGGATGTTTTAATAATCGTTTCTGGTCTTGGAGAAAATTTAATAGTTTTGTTGCCCTTGGAGAAGATCCTTCTCCTACCTCTGGTTCTTTCATCTTGGGCGTCCTCGGCGATCTCCTAGTGGTTGGATTTATTGGAGGCATTGTTATTGTAATCAAAATCAATCCGTTAGGGCCTTTGTATAGAGAAACATTGGATAAAAATGTATATATAAAGTGAAAACACAGAAAAACCAGACTGGTACATACCCGTAACGCTTGCTAAACCTGGTTGTTTGATACTCACGGGATCTCGAGAGATTTGGAATTACTCGTTTCACTTCTCGGAATTATCTGAAACTCCTTTGCGCGCAGAATGGTTTCATTTAAAATGGCCCAAGAGAATTTAAACGAGGAAGAACTTACCACATTGTATCAACCAATTAATTCGGGTGATGAGTGGAATTCAAACAAATATTCTGCTGAATATCTGCAACTTGAATTCATCATGGGTTGACCGAGGAGGCGCGGAGGGTGATGTTTTCTATTGGTAATTTCAAATGGTTGTTTTGATTCACACACGAAGTAGAAACTAATGCAATATTTGACATTAATTAACCTTTTAATATCTCAGAATCCAATCGTATCTAGCGTTAAAACGTATCATCGTGTCGCTTTCTTAGTGGGTGGATCAAGGATCGACAATGTGCTATGAATGTTTTCGTTGATATACTTTAGTCAAAAACCTCTGATGTCGATTGAATTCATCGTATGGCATTGACGTGGAAAACTGACTCAGAAGTGTGACTTGGACCTGAGGAACCAAAAGTGACTCGGGGTTGATCTAGGCCATACGGTTTCTCCAGTCGGGCAAAGATACATGGTGTTAAATACTAGTGACTTAATTCACGCAAATTAGTCGGAGTCGAGGCTTTCTTCAAGCTATACGTTCTAAAATAAACCTGGGTTCATTGATGCTGAAAAGGTATCAGGGATCAGCATTCGGGGATAAACTTATCGTGTATTTGCCTTTGGGTTAGCTTCTTCGAAAATTCGTCAATGCTGAAATGCTTCGGGATTCAGTGATCGGGGAAAACTCTTTAGCATGGTCGAAATGTTCATCATGATTCAGTTTTCTCCAATTTCGACAAGTGCGATGGGTATCAGCTATCGAATATATTGTTTCCTCCTTCCTTAAAGTTCACTCCCTTTTCCTTTTATCGATGCCGAAGGGGATCGGATATTGGTGAGTTCCATGTGTGATACTTGTTGTGAAACAAAACTTCCCTTTTTTCGATACCGATGAATATGGGCACTCGATGATTGAGGCTTCCTGAGTGTTTCTTTTACACCTCTTAAGTCCTTCCGATGTCGAATCTTCAATATGTCGGGTGAAGTATTTTGGCTATTGATTCCTTACTTAAGTGTTAGGCCCTTTTAATTCATGGATTTTCATAAGGTTAAACAAACCTGAATAGATAATGAGCGTTAACAGAACAAGAAAATTCACAACATTTCTCAACAAGAAAATCGAATTCAGACAGTGCAAAATTAAGTGGTACCCAAAAAGTGAAAATTTGACATATGCTTTTTAGGGTGTGTTGAGTGCTCAACATCCACATAGAAACTGACTGACATTAGCAAAGGAAAGAGCCCATTTCTTCAGAGATACACACAAAACATTTATTGAATCAATCCTAGAAGAAATTAAAAGATACATTGACACACCCACTAATGAATAAACTTACAAATGATGAGTAGTTGGTGTCCAAATAAATTATCAGAGGTAGAATGAGTTTACATGAGTGGGTTGAAATAATTTCCAAAGAGTACTGTGAAGAGAAAGAGATTGAGTAAAGAACTTCAGTTGACAAGATAAAATAAATATTTTATGACAAATTCCATGATGGAGTTTTCTACACAATACCAACCTTGTTACACAAATTTATTTGAGACAAAGGTATCGGTCATATCGTTGAATATTGACCCCTCTTTGTGCACCACCATAAAATTCCGATGGAAAAAAGAGACAAAGCATTTGGGAACAATTTTTAGAAGCAGATTGCAAAGATACATGAGAAGGTTAGGATATTTTCTTAAAGAAACATATATGGAAATGATCTGCACCTGCTTGAACCAAAAGTAGTTGGGGTTCATGGGATTCCTAAATAAAATAGGAAACTTGTGTCAAGGAGTCATTATACCAATAACTAGATGAATTCAACCAAAAGAAAATGAGAACATAAATTAGATAAATAGACAAAAAGAAGAACTATAAGAAGAATGTAGTATTATAAACCTTCAGTTAACCTTCAATAGATAGAACCATCAACCTTGCAAAAGGATCAACCCCAATGATTCCTTTGTGTTGGATATATTACACACACCTAGGATATTTTTCCTTATTTTCCTATGTTTATTAGTCATTATTAAAGGTCTCTTATTTTTTAGGAACATCTCCTACATTCTAGGAGAATATTCTCTTTAGTTGGCTAGAGAAGTGGATTCATTAAGGGTAACTTTTGTTTTATCACCAAATAACCTCAAGATCATCACCACGAATGTGAAGCTACCTTGGTATGATCACTAGTAAGGCACATTCCTTGTGCATGCTTTATCTCCTCCTCATTTCACTCCAGTATGTCTTGTTAATTGAGAACTGCATGACTAGTTGACTACGACTAGGTGGAAGTTAACTCCAGTAACTTCATGTGTGTGTCCAAATATCTCTATACCACCAATATGGTGCATTGGAACCTCCTCTATTACACATTATTTAAGACATTTAGAGTGTATCATGTGTATTTTATCATTCTTTCATTTGGTTAATACAATTTCTCATTCTTTCTCTCCAATTTTTCTCTCTTCTTCTCACATTTGTAGGTTTTGTATGTTATTTTTCTAGCTAGATATTTTGTGCAGGTATTCACCAAAAACTACATGGTATCATATCCCACAAGATAATAGGAATAAGGAACACCAACATTTTATTTGTAGGTAATTAAGATTGAATAATGCAGGAAGAATGTAATTTCCACCATCTGCAATTCTAATGTTGTACAATTACTTTGAATGGAAGCAAAAGATGGATATTTTTCTTAGAGTTAGAGGATTGTATATCTTGACCATGGCTATAGAACATAACCCAAATCAACCATTGAAAAATGCAAATACCTTGATAGAATGGATGACGCTTACAAATCCCTCTACATGCACATGTCACTTGAATTATTGTTTCATGTATCTTCTTGCAAAACTCCAAATGATATATGGACCACCATGGAAGGAATATTTGGAAAACAAGATGATATGAGAGGCCACATGCTCGAGGTAAAAATACTTGCATTAGATCTGAAAATATTTGAAAACATCTAGGATTTCTTCATAAAGTACAAGGATTTTTTTTTGGAACTCAAGGCTTGTGGGATTGAAAAATCAGAGGAAAAATGAATCGTTCTCACCATTTTGTCAAAACTTGGTCCAAAATAATTAGTCTTTTTCCCCACATTCCGCTCTGAGAGGTTCACTTCTAGAGCATATTGGACTATGCCCTCTTTGGATACCTTCATTGAGGCCCTCATGCAGGAGAAAGATAAACTCATCAAAATGGGTGTAATCAATAACTCAAAAGATCATGTACTTTCTATGCAAAATGGAAGAAAATCTATAAATCAGATATCCAATAAAAAATTAAAAGGAAAGGTGCATGTCGAGTCTAAGGAGGAAGGGCACTCCAAACCCTTCAATGATTCCTTAGGATCCAAACATGGAAAAGAAAATAAAGGGAAGAAGTGTACCTACTACAATAGAGGATTCCATACAAAACCCACATCCATGAAGAATAAGATACATCTTATGGAACATATTCTTTAGAAGAAAAACCTTGGGGATAACATTCCCAAGGGTGGCAATAAGAAGCCATAATATCAAGCCCCTAAAGGTAATCATCATGCATTAGTAGTTTTTCACTCTTCTCATGATGCTTGGATCATGGATTCAAGTGAACCCCGTCATATGGCTACCACATAGGATGTCTTATCTTCTTTGACTACATGTAATGGTCCTCCTATCCTCATTGGGGATGACTCCCTATTTGAGATCTCCAAAAAAGGGAGAGTGGAACTAGATCATGGAAGTTTTGAGAAAATCCTACCTGTTCCCAAGTTACTTTCCATGAATATGCTCTCAGTGTATGACATTACACACTCAGGCTCAGGAAAAAAGGTGGAGTTCACACCAGACTCCATGTCCATATTCGACATGCAATACAACTCCAAGGTTGTTGTCGGGGAGGTAAATGATAAATCCTGATTATGCACTTTTTCTAATTGTATTGAACCTGATTATTTTGTACTACATGCATGACGATGACAATCGTAAATTATGACATGAGAGGTGTTAGTCACCATTAATTTTTTTATGTGAAATCAATATTTCAAAATCTAGCGGGATGCTAAATCAGTTTGAAAGACTGATAAAATATAAAAGAGGCTAAATATGGTAGAAAATTGATAAATATAGCAGGATCGCGAAGCTGATTGAGCTCGACACATCGCAGATCATGGGTTCTCATGATCAACGACTGAGGATAATTTCTTTTTGGGGGGGGGAGTTGTGCGGTAGTTAATTTTTGGAGAGCGGGCCAAAATTTAAACAATGGTTTTCATTCAGGTCTACATGGCACCACCAGGTGCATTTCAAGATGAAAATCATGTTGCCTCAAAACCCTTTCTCATGCCCCCAAAAAGAGGAAAAGTATAAAAGGGTGGTTGGTTGTTTATTTTATTTTATTTTATTTTGAATGTTGGACCGTTAAAACCTTGGCACGACCACTATTTTTCAACTGTAGATCAACAGTACATATACTTCACACAATTTCCACTTGCTTCCAGGTATTTTTCATTACAAACATGGATCCTATCATAACCTCAGTAACAAAAAAAGATCTTGTGGTGAATGAAGAATCCCTAATTGACTGAGATTTAGATGTTTTTGATACCGAAATCACAATTTCTCCCATATCTATGTCCAAAAGAAAACTGTCTGATAAAGTAGGAAGGTGTATACCATTCCTTGAAGCAATTCAGGCCACCATAGTCCCTTATGTTGTCAAAATCGCTTTCCCTTTTCCCAAATTTATATGTTGGTGCACCGAACAATATTCCCATGAAGAAGGAGTCGTTGTGAATAAATGCGGGTCTGAGGTCATGTGTAGGGTAGAGAGTCTGTCAATTCGAGAGTCCCTTGTCATACCAGAGTCGTTTTCTGCAATTTCCAAACCTTTCAATGAAGAAAATCTAATTAGGGTATACAAAGAATGTCCATTAAAGGTTCGAGACTTGTTTTTACAAACAATTGTCAAACCTGAACATTTTTCAGAGAGTCTGTATTTGCCAATGAATGTGATTATAATGGTTATTAAAGTCTAATGGTGTTGGCACAGGGGAAGTCCCAAGGTTCAACACTACAACAACTCACCAACAAAACCCTAACTACCAGCCCTTTCGACAACACCTGCAAAGTAGATGAAGTCTCAACTGAGGTAGAGGCAGGGGTGGTTGTAGGACTCAGGTGTCTGTAACCTTAGCTGGGACACATATCTGTGATTATAATACTTGATAGATAACTTAGCATCGTCAGTTCATCATTATTCAACCAATATCTACTCCACATATAAAACAGAGCATCGGAGCATTCACCTAGATATAACGTTTTTAAGAACTTAGCATAACTAAATGGATCAGATATAGCAAATTCAAGCACTAAGCACATCCACCTATGTTATATCTAGCATCCAGATTCATCATAAGCATAAAGCATAAACACATCTATCTATCTATCTTTATCCATCACTTAGAAAATAACATAAATACATCAGAACATCGCACAAAGAAGAATAACACAGTATTTACGTGGTTCACCCCCACCCTGGGGCTACGTCCACCAACTCTTCTTATTTATTAGCTTCTTCAATAGGTTACATGCAAAGAGCCTCAAAATCCTACACCACATAGGACAGAAGATCTGTGCAGCTCGCTATATCCTTCTTCCTTGTGTTCTAGCACAAAGCCCTTCGCAGTCTTGTTACAACCACTTGCACCTAGCTCTACAAGTCTCTCACAGTATGCACAAAGCATTTACAAACCACACTTGCACTTAGCACTTAGCTTATCGGTCTCCACTACTTATGTCACATAGATACTTATTTATACTTTACAAAATAGGCCTAAACATGGGTAAACCCATGGGTCGACATCCCATACCCAACACATATTCCCAAATACCAAAAAGGACCCAAAAAGGGGCCAAGATCCCGCGATCTTTGCTTCGTCTTGTGCTTTGTATTCGACAGGCTATTGAAGTCCCAAAATAGGTCAAACTTGACCAAGGATCTCCCAAAAATTGGTCAAGGGTCAACAGGCCCCCAACACTCACCTGTGACTCATCTCGAGTCACTCTGGTCTGACTAGTTTTTCTTCGAATGCCTCAAGGTTGGCTTGAGCTACTTCGACTTGCTACTATGCTACGGCCTCCTATTCAGCAAACACTTGGATGACTGCATCATTGATAGGTCCCTCTAGACGTTGTTCATCTATAGTGACAACCTGTTCTAGCTCTGCTCCTTAGCCTTCTACCTCTGTAAATAATTGGTTAGCCTTTTCTTGTACAGGTTGGAGTTTCTGAGTTACCTCCATAAATTTGCTTTGGATGGTGTGGATCTACTACTGGGAGGTCCGATGCTCTTGGGATCACTTCATTATTTCCATAGCTGACAAGGGCTTCAGCTACGCGTATATATTTTTGGCTTGATACTTCGCCTCTTGGAGTTGTGACTCAGTGCCTTCAATTCTGGATTCTTCGTGAGTTGTTCATAGGTCTAGGCAATGTGATCAATGAGTTTCTTGCATTCCAGGGTAAGAGCCTTTAGCCTTTCAACTACACTCTAGGTAGTTTCTTCTCTTTGGTCTCTTACATCTTGTGGGGTCTCGAGTACTGCGCATAGTTCCAAGTCTGTGATGCGTTGTTGTAGTTGCTGGATCACTTCTTCAAGTTGCACGACTTGCTGTGTAACTCAATATTCTGCCTTTACTTCTACGACTATCAAATATCAAAGTTCTCTATTGACCACTTCCTTTACTTCGAGTTTCTCCACGAGAAACTGTTCCTTTTCTTGCAGTATCTTTTCTTTTTCTTCGTCAAACTTCACTTGGAGAGAAATATTTTCCCATTCTGTAGCACTGCGTTGCTCTACGAGTACTCCTTGTACTTGTGTCAAAGCCTGGGTGGCTTGCTCTATTTATTCCTATGCTCATCAAAGGCGAGCTTCAACTGTATCGACTAAGCAGTGGAATTCAGTTGGTTCATCTCCTAATTTTGGTTCTCCTGGCACAGTGGAGATTGTGCGGCTGGACTGTAGAGTCTATTGTACTCCTCAGAGTTTAGTCTCAATTCGATCATACATCTCCTCTTTCTTTGCTTCTTGTTTCTCTATTATTTCTAGCAAAGCACTTGAAGGGCTTCTATGAGAAATTCGAAGTCATCGGAGGTGAGGACAGTATGCGTCTTGGTCATGGCGGACTTCGATTTCTTTCGGGAGGAAGGTTTTAGAGGTGCACCTTTCCTCTTCTTCAGGGGATCAAGCTCGTCTCCTTGCTTCTGTTCAACTTCTTTTTCACCTAACTCTTCTCCATCACCTCCTTTCTCTGGTGAAATGGAAGCAGTCTTCTCGGATGCGCTATCTAATCTTTGGACCTCTTCAGTATTCTTTTTCCTGCTAGGTCTAGGTGTATCCTGTGCAGTTTCTGGGCTGTCAATGTCGGATATCCCCACAGGGTCTGCTAGAATAAGGAGGTCCATCGACTAGTCCTTAGTGATCTCCTCCAATTCCTCCTTCGTCAGCTCGTAGTAAGACTGAAGTTGTTTCTTGTGTTCATTAGCGCGCGCTAGGATGTAAATAAAATGTCGATCTGCGCTTAACTTCATCATAGGCCTAAACCGGTGTAGAGTGTTTGAAGTCATGCAAGGCTCAGAATGTATGGCTATCTTCAGCTAGTTGTAGTAGTTATGAAAAATGACATTTGACTACCACTGTTTATTCATATCGCTTGAATACCATATTGTATTGAACTTCATGGCTAGTGGTTCAAAAGGCTCGATGTACGGGAAGGTTGCACCTTCCAGCATCTCCTGGGAAATAAAAGCTATAAGGATCAAGAACCAACTGAAATGAAATTCATATCCTTGATCATGTGCTTCCCTGTAGTCGAGTTCCAAGTGGTTCACCATGTAATTCTCCCAATTCATCTGAAGGCCTTCTACGCACTTGCCTGCGAGGTCGACTACAAAACCGGTGACTTGGGTAGGTCGATTCTTTCGGACTAACTTCCTTGCAATCAACTGAAAGGTGAGGCACACTGCGCCACTTTGGATAGAACCTACCTTGTATCCTCGTATTCCCTTATCGACATCGCCATAGGTGTCCTTCATCCTCTGTGCTAGAGCATGATCCATGGATTTTCTGGGGTAAAACTCTTGTGTATCGGGTCCTTTCATACTCAACCCCATGATCCAATTGATCAGCATCGGGTCAACTATTATATGGTGGTTTAGCCACAAATAACCACCATGGTAACAATACACCAGTATCTTTACACATGCATTTACCTCCTGGTGTCGTTTGAAGTGGGGAATCTTCATGGCATTGAGCAGGGTGGACTATGCAAGGTTCATAGTCCATGACTGAGGGATTATCTTTGAATTCTTCCCCTTAGTTCGGGTCAGGTACTTATGTGGGGCGAGCATGTTATAAACTTTGTGATCTCCAAGGTCAAAGTCGTTAAACTTCAACGCTGCAATCTTATCTTGATCTGCTCGAACTACACATATCCCCTTCGGGAGGTACGCAGTGACCAAGGTGTATTCGAAATATCTAGGCACGTTGTGGTAGATAGGCGGGTAATATGGTCGAGATCAATTTGGAATTCACTAGATCATCCCTGTGTTTAGTTCTCTTTTCATCTGATACCCGGGATGCTCTGGCTCCACGAGCAGTGCAAGGAGAGGATGGCAGTCCTCTTGTTGATGATGCTTGTACCTATAGACATCGACATGACTCTTTCAGTCATGAGGTCGATCAAAACTTCTTCAAAAACTTTCTCTGTAGCTCTCAACTCGTCTGACATACACGCTTAGGGTTAAGAATCTTGGGTTCAGGGAGTAACTTAAACACAATAATGAGATAGAGAGAAAGAGCATGATGATCACTATATAAAATCAACTTAGTCTATGGGCTCAAATTCTCAATTGGAAAAATTGTTCTCGGTGCGTGGCGTGACAGGATAAATAGATAACTCGGCAATGGGTTGCTTGTAACAGGTATGAATCCTTCATTAACTCTATTATGTTCGTTATGGCGCGGTCCCAACAGTCGAATGGTGAGATGTCTGTCCATAAATGTCTTTCTTCCCATTCGGAGCATTGGTCTAATGGTTATAATGTCCCTAATGACTATATTTCTTTGCCATGGCGAAGTGCCATGCATCGTTGTTCTGATATCCCGACGAAGCTCCAATTTTGCAAATTTTCCTTCTGCGAGGTTCTGTCTAGAATATTTTGCAACTTGTTGATCTTAACTCTCTTTTTACTTAGCTTTGTATCCTTCTTCCCAGTGAACTTCATCTCGGTATGCCTTTTTTTGTTCTGATCCTTAGCTTCTTTTGGCATAGTTACTTCACGTTGTTGATATTCTTTCCTAATATTCAAGGGTAACCCTTCTTCTTTATCTAGAATAGATACTTCAATCTTCAGTGGTTCTTCTAGTGTTCTTGCAACTTCGACATCTAGGTTTCTGGTGTTAAATAGCTTTGATATGTTCTTTTGTTCTTCAATCAAGTGTGCGATCCTTCTAGTCATAAATTCTTTTAACTCTTGCTTCTGTTGTTCTAAAACTTCTTCTTCTTTCCTTCTGGCATGATCTCTTTCAATCCAAGGTTTTCCTAGTAGCATGGTAAATGGGGCACTGTTATCATTAAATTTAATAATCTCAAAATCTTCCTCTGTAGAAGTTCCATTGGCATTCATAGGTATCTGGGTGAGCTTTCCACATAGGTTTACCAGCTTTTCTTTGAATATTCCTATTCCTCCTAATGAAGGAATCATAGCAGGCCTCCCTATAGCTTCCCAAGTTTTCTCTATCATGATATTCACCTGTGTTTCCTCATCTAGAACACAGTCAATGTCGAAGTATCCTATTATTGCTTCAAGTCATTCTTTTTCTTTGAAGATCTCTTATAAGATGACATGTCGGTGATCATTCAGGATTTCTCTTATATGTAGCAATACTTTCTCTGATTCTTCCTTGGATTCTATCATAATCTTAGTTTTTGGATCTGCCTTAGGGTTTTCTTGGTTCATATTCATTCTTTCAACCTTAGAAATCATTATAGGCCAATCCAATACTTCATGGTCCATAGATTTACAACAAAGACAACTATGTCTTCTCCCAGTGAATTCCTTAGCAAGATGTCATGGTTTTCTGCAACTGTAACAGAGGGTTAATCCTCTCTTTTATTTAAATGATCCCCAACTTTTCCTGTACTGAGCACTAGGATCATGGTAGCTAACCTGCAAGCATTTCTTTCTAGGATCCTGAATACACTTATTAGTCCAAACATTCTTTCTATGCATAGGTATGACATATTTTTCACTATTCTTATCAGAACTATTCATATCAAATATTATTTCATCTATTAATACCCTAGTTTTCAAGCTAGGATAGAATCTATCAAACATACCTAGATTCATTCTTTTGAAACAAAAATTTCCACTAATCTTAATTCTAAAAAGCACAAAGACTTAAGATCTATAAATTTCCACTATTCTTATCTTTATCAGAGCACAAAGCTTTCAGATCTTACCTCTTTTCTTCAAATCAGACTTTTTTTCCTTAGCACATAGCTTGTCAAACTAATTAGAGTACTGTGCACTAGAGCAACAGATCTACACACAGATCTTTCACAATTTCAGGTCGGATCTTTGCACAAAGCTTCTTATTCCTCAATTCCCAACAATAACAGTTTCAGGTCCCGGAAACAAAACCATTTGTTGGCACAGGGGCAGACCCAGGATTCAACGCTACAACAACGCACCAACAAAACCCTAACTATTGGCCCTTTCAGCAACACCTGTGAAGCAGATGAAGTCTCACCCGAGGTAGAGGCAAGGGTGGTTGCAGGACTCAAGTGTATGCAACCTTAGCTGGGACACAGATATGTGATTATAATACTTGATAGATCACTTAGCACTGTCAGTTCATCATTATTCAACCAATATCTAATCCGCATATAAAATAGAGCATCACAGCATTCACCCAAATCTAACATATTTAAGCACTTAGCATAACTAAATGGATTATATATAGTAGATTCAAGCACTAGGAACATCCACCTATGTCATACCTAGCATCCAGATTCATCATAAGCACAAAGCATAAACAGATCTAACAATCTATCTTTATCCAACACTTAGCAAATAACATAAATACATCAAAACATCGCACTGAGCAGAATAACACAGTATTTACATGGTTCACCCCCACCCTAGGGCTACGTCAACCAATTCTTCTTCTTTATTAGCTTCTTCAATAGGTTACATGCACAGATCCTCAAAAGACTACTCCGCATATGTTACACATCAAAATTACTCACTTCAATAGTGTCGCAAGTTTCGTCATTATAAGTGTTGTAAGTGTCACATCTTGTCTGCAAGTGTAACACAAGTGTTGCAAGTGTCACAAACATCATAATACCATCTTTACTACCATGTTTCCTCTAACGACATCATAAGGACACTTAAGACACCTCAAAGACTAGTTTTGAAGAAGAGAAATTAGTTTGACAAGTACAAGCCTTTTGCCATTGGAAAAGCCACTCAAAAATGGATTTTGGAGAGGAGCGCTCCCCTACCCACTGTCAAGGAGTGTTAGCGCTCCTTGTGCCTATTTGGGGGAGTGTTTGAGTGCCTTTTGCACCCTTTTGGGGGAGCACTACCCTTTCTAAGTGAATTTTTGGTTTGTTGGAGGAAATCAGGGGACAATCCCCTCAATATCTAAAGGTAGTTGGGTTTGAATCTTGGGTCAAGGCATGATCTTAGGGAAGATCCTCAACTGAAGGAAAATAATCCTAAACTTATCCCAAATATCTCTCAAGTGGTTGGGCCTCTCCAAGGTTATACAAGAATTCCTTCTCATGGTGAAAGGTACATGAAAAATATTGGAGGTATGAAACCTATTATCTCATAGGCAACATACAAAAGACAGTAGAGACTAGAGATTGATACTAAACTTATGATCCTGTAAGTGGTATGAACAGAAGAGATTGTATATGTGACACTTATGATCTCATAAGTGAGATGTTATCAGAGAAATCAGTGTAGATTACTTGAGCAAAGGGGTTGGACAAGGAGAACTAGAAGAAGCTGCTTCACCGTCATCAAAGGACTGTAAGTACTTTTACTTGTTCTCATTAATAATCAATGCTAGGCCTGTTTCTTTCAAATTTATGTTCATTCCACATGAATTTGTCTGCAGTAGATGGATCTATATTTGAGCTAATATCAGTAGAGTAGGAAGTCCATTGTATCTTTGTTTGTTCTACAGGATCTATCAGGGAGCTCAGGATCAAAGCTCAGCCTGGACTTTGCAGGGACAAATGTCGTTAATAAGGTACATATCTTTCTTCTTCTATTTTGTATATTAGCTTGATTAGATCTAAAAGGATGTTAGTGTCCATGTTAAGCGCTTTTTTGTCTTGGCTTTAGGAGTAGATACCAAGAGGGAATCCGCTTGTCCACAGGAGGATTCACCTGTAACATAAATTGGTGACTCCCCTGTAACATAAATATCTATTGGCACCCGACAATTATTCGATGCCATCATGGTTAAGTTCCTTGTCGTCTGCAATTGACTACATTTCCCCAATTTTTCCCTTTGATGAATCTATTATGGAAATTTTGAGCATTGACGAGCTACCTCGGGATGCTAACCATCATCGATCCTCTTTTCTTCCCCCTCGTGAAGAAATTTGGGGAGATATACACTCTATCTTCCCTCCTGATGTTGATTTTCCATCATCTCCCATGCCTTCAAATTTTGATGATTTGGATACGGTAGTTGACATGGTGATCTCTTCAGTAGGGCTATTGGAGCCTGATCTCCTTACCCTCTTAGTGGCCCCCAACATGTATTCCTTCCATAGTGATTTTCTTCCATCCAATGAAGATCTCTTGGAATCCATGACTAAGTTTTGTTCCTTGACATGGTGTCCTTCCAGAGCATTATTCTCTTGGAAGACATAATCAAGAAGAGTCCACAATCATAGTTTCTCTTCTCTGTGGCAAGCTCGTTAAAAAATGAAACAGAGGTCACGAGCACAGTTTCTCTTCTCTGTAGAAAGATCGTTAAAAAATGAAACAGAGGTCACAAGCATAGTTTCTCTTCTCTATGGAAAGCTCGTTAAAAAATGAAACAGAAGCTTTGAGCATAGTTTTCCTCCCTATAGCAAGCTCGTTTTAAAAATGAGACAACAATCTAGGGATTGAACCCGGAGCCCTGAGCATAGTTCTTTTTTTGTGTCAAGCTTGTTAAAAAATGAAATAGTCACCTCTCTTGAACCTTATTTTCATCCACTCTTATCCTTTTTCTCCATCTAGTAGAGAAATTGGTGACAACCTTAAAGTCGGTGAATAAATTGAAGCTTGGAGGGCATATCTCCAGCCTTTGATGATCATTCTAGAGTTAAGCCACTAGCTTTCAAGTTGGGGGCATACCGAGCTTAGTCTTTGTTCTTTCTCGTGCTCGAAAAAAAATGAGAATGTAACCAAGTAGACTTTTATCACTTTTTTGGACTTGCATGGATATACGAAAAAGGAACCCCTTAGAGTCGTCTTTAAGATCTTTTCAGACTCTCTAAACATGAAAATATTGTTGAGTGATCTTGCTTCCTTTCCCACTCGTTAAAAGGTTTGAAAGGGAATCTTTCGAGTGATAATTTATCTCTTTTTCATCCTTGCAATACTAACATTACGAAAAAGGACAACATTGGATTCGTCTTTAAGTTGTTTTCAGACTCTCTAAATATGAAAAACCACCAAGTTTACCTTCTCTGGACTCATTAAACAATCATACATTGAAGGGCCCATATGGGACTGAACCCTTACTTCTTCCAGTTCATTAAACAAAGGATGAGGAACTTATCGAAGGTGAGTTATATCGAGCATGTGTTACCCTCCTCGAGCTCGTTAAATTAAAAAAATAGGTACTCGTCTATCTGGATGGGGGGGAAATTAAGGAAGCAAGCCAAGCCATTTTTGAGAACACTACCAATAACTCTTACGGTCTCCCTTGAACATGACACTTTGTCTTTGCACGCATTTTAATCCACTAAACCTCTGCACTGAGCCAATCCTCTAAGTTTCTTTTACTCCTTTGGGTCACCTAACGAAAGTTAGAGCATCCACTGCATCATCAAGTTTTGGTCCATGTCAAGTTTTTGTTGTTGTGCCTCAGTGTTCAAGGGAAGTATTTTCCTTGAGAGTCAACCATCACAAATATCTTGTTTCAATACCCGTGTCAGTCCAGGTTCATTTGATCTATCAATTACATCTCTGTGTCAGTTTTGTCTTGTTGATGGGGGATACATCAAGGCCCTCCTTCAACAAGTCTATTCCTGTCGACATCAACACATTATCCAGGAACTAGACTTAGAAACCAGTTAGTACCTTGGGACCTGCATGCTTCAATGGAATGCCTCTTTGCATCCGAAAGTGGGTTTACATCATTGACCTATGATCAGATGATTCCATAGATGTTCAACTTCAGCTCATCTATTCACATTTTTCAGAATGTACTAGAGTACCTTGGGAATCATTGACATCAATGGTGATCCCCCTTGCGCGTGTTAACGGTTTACCTCATTGACTGATAATCAAGTGGTTTCTACCATGTTTGACATTAGGACATTTTTTCACATGGTTAGATTCGTACTACATTGGGATCGGTAAGAAGACTCTGGGTTGAATTTTCACTCTTATGTATACTTTTCCTAGGTTGCGAAGGAGTTCTTTTGAACTATGACACATATACTGTTACATAGATCCACTTTGTATTGGTCGTGGCTATGTCTTGTCATCTCGTAGATTCGTTGTGTATTCTTTGTGGCTACGATCAGTTCAGGTCATAGGAGTATAGATCCACATTGTATATTCAGTGGATATACCATTTTGTCAATATAATTATGGATCTGCAGTGTATTTTATGGTGACCATACCTAAAAAGTCTTTATCACTCAAGCATAGGTATGCCTGCCTTGGGTTTGAAATATGTCATAATATTTGTTTGATGGTTGTGTGCATCTTTTTCTAGTTTCTCTGCGTCCATAACCTTGCTCGAAAAAGTCTACAAATTACTTCAATCATCATCATCTTCTGACTTCGCACTTTGGAGGGAAATCTGTTACACATCAAAATTACTCACTTCGATAGTGTCACAAGTGTCGTCATTACAAGTGTTGTAAGTGTCACATCTTGTCTGCAAGTGTACCGCAAGTGTTGCAAGTGTCACAAACATCATACTACCATATTTCCTATGTTGTTCCTCTAACGACATCATAAGGACACTTAAGACACCTCAAAGACTAGTTTTGAAGAAGAGAAATCAGTTTGACAAGAAGTTCAAGCCTTTTACCATTGGAAAAACCACTCAAAAATGGATTTTGGAGAGGAGCTCTCCTCTACTCACTGTCAAGGAGTGATAGCTCTCCCTAGGCCTCTTTGGGGGAGTTTTTGAGTGCCCTGTGAACCCTTTTGGGGGAGCACTACCCTTTCTGAGCGAATTTTTGGTTTGTTGGAGGAAATCAGGGGACAATCCCCTCAATATCTGAAGGTAGTTGGGTTTGAATCTTGGGTCAAGGCATGATCTTAGGGAAGATACTCAACTGAAGGAGAAGAATCCTCAACTTATGCCAAATATATTTCAAGTGGTTGGGCCTTTCCAAGGTTATATAACGATTCCTTCTCATGGTGAAAGGTACATGAAAAATATTGGAGGTATGAAACCTATGATCTCATAGGAAACATATAGAAGACAGTAGAGACTAGAGATTGATACCAAACTTGTGATCCTGTAAGTGGTATGAACAGAAGATATTGGAAATGTAACACTTATGATCTCATAAGTGAGATGTCATTAGAGCAATTAATGTAGATTACTTGAGAAAAGGGGTTGGACAAGGAGAACTGGAAGAAGTTGCTTCACCTTCATCAAAGGACTGTAAGTACTTTTACTTGTTCTCATTAATAATCAATGCTTAGCCTGTTTCTTTCAAATTTATGTTCATTCCACATGAATTTTTCTACAATATATGGATCTATATTTGAGATAATCTCAGTAGAGTAGGAAGTCCATTGTATCTTTGTTTGTTCTATAGGATCTATCAGGGAGCTCGGGATCAAAGCTCAGCCTAGATTTTGCAGGGACAAACGTTGTTAATAAGGTACATATATTTCTTCTTCTCCTTCGTATATTATCTTGATTAGATCTAAAAAGATGTCAGTTTCCATGTTAAGCACTTTTCTGTCTTGTCTTTAGGAGTAGAGACCAAGAGGGAATCTGCTTGTCCACAGGAGGATTCACCTGTAACAACATAGGACAGAAGATTTGCGCAACTCACTAGATCCTTCTTCCTTGCATTACAACACAAAGCCCTTCGTAGTATTGTTACAACCACTTGCACCTAGCTCTGCAAGTCTCTCATCGTATGCACAAAGCATTTATAAACAACACTTGCACTTAGCACTTAGATTATGAGCCGCCACTACTTATGTCACCTAGATACTTATTTATACTTTACAAAATAGGCCTAAACATGGGTAAACCCATGGGCCGACATCCCATACCCATTACATATTCCCAAATCCCAAAAAGGACCCAAAAAGGGGCCAAGATCGTGCGATCTCTGCTTCGTCTTCCACTCCATCTTTGACAGGCTGTTGAAGTCCCAAAATAGGTCAAACTTGACCAAGGATCTCCCAAAACTTGGTTAAGGGCCAACAAATGGGTCTGCTCTGTATTGAGTCAAGTTTTAGGTCTAGATAATGACAAATATGTAGTCGAAGTCATGCTCGATTTTCTTTTGACCTTTTTAAGTCAAAGTCTGGTATGTCAGTCCATATCATCTTTGATCAATTCATATATAATAACATCCATAAACAACTAGTGATTTTTCTCTCTCTAAGACATTTCAAATACTAAAACTATCTATTGAAGATTTTCCTAGAAACCAATAAGAGAGAATTTCCTGAAGCGACATTTGTATCAACTGAATGTAAGAGTATTGCATTGTTTATCTTCATAAACAAAGTCATGTCTAGAGTTTATAGTTTGATTTTCAATACCATCCTACCTAGAGTTTTGGATGACATGAGGAGTTATCTATAGCCAAATCTAGAGAACAGATTGGGGGATTGGGTACTATTCATGCACTCAACAGTAATATGGGTTTATGGTTGACATGAATCCCCTTATATATTGCCTATTTTTCTGACTCCTAGAATCTTTTCTCTTGAATTTATCAGGTAAAGAATTATGTTTGTGACAAAGCAATTCCTAAAGTTACACAAGGCCTCCAACCTCAAGTTCTCTTTTATCATTGGCCCCTTCATTGTCAAATCTAGATCATGTTTATCTCAAGTTCAGGCGAAGCTCAAAGAGTTTGGTTTTGCACAACTACAAGGAAAAATATATGATCCACACAAAATCATATCCAAGAAAATATTGATGAACAAACAAACCCCTTATGAGCATGAACGAGTTGAGGGTTTTGATAAACTAGAAAATCTAGAAGTTTGTGTTGATATGGAAGAAATCTTGCAACCAAATCAAACACAGCAAGTGGAAACAACCCTGCAACAAAGCCAAGTACAACAAGCTTCTCAGAAATTGATATTCAAAGCTCCTAAGATAATTGTCTACAACAAGAGAAGAAATTTAGAGACAATGGGCAATAGTGATCAAAAATTTCTCCAAAGAAGTGAATATTATACAGTCTCCACATATAGTGGATTTAGAAGAGGAAGAGCCCAGGGAACAAGTAAACATAAATATGGTGGAAAGTGGTACTAGCAATGTAGAGGTTGAAAAGGAAAGAAAACTACAAAGTGAATGTGGCTCAAGAACCTTTAGAAGCAATAAATACATCTTTGATAAAACATCTGAGGAAGTTTACTAATCTAAAGAAGATTTGGAAAAACAGTATGCTGAGAAGCGAAACATAGCTCTCGGTGAGATGAGGAATTTAGTCCCTGAAGTGGAAAATATTTCTCAGCATAAATATTCTTTGTTCCTAGTGAGGGATGTTGAAAAGAGGACCTTTATCATTGCATTTTTAGATGAATACAAAGTCTCTAAGATAAAGATAATATATGACAACATCAGTGCCCTAGACAAGGTCAAATTCCATAAACATACCAGTGATATTTTGTATTCTGATTACCTGAGTTTAAGCTTGAAGAATTCAAAGTTGTCATCTTATGTAATGAAATTGGAAGGACAATTGAGGCAGGAGAAACCATCTAGTAGAGCTTGGAAGACTCAGGTCAAGAGATTGGAATTTGAAGGCCCCAAAGGGTTGAAATCCTCATTGGATGAGAAGGACAAACTAATTCAAAGTCTAGAGAAGAAATTGAAAATGTATGTTATAGGGCATCCATAAACACCTGAATTGGTCACTCTAGAATAAGAAAAGGAAACACTTCATCAGGAAGCATTGGACTACAAGGATAGGGTGTTGCAACTAGAACGAGAAAAGGTGAAATGGTCACAAGAGCAGACAAAATTTCTAAACAAGGCTATAGTTTCATATCCTACTACAGAAGCTAGGTCAAACAATGAAGGACTTGTCCAGGCTATGCCACAAGTTAGCCTGAAAAAAGGAGAAATCAAAGGGCTAAAAGGAAGCATAGAGAAATTGAAGCAGGAGATGCAGGCAAAGGATGAAAGAATGGCTCAATTTCAAAAGGAGAATGAAGTCATGCAAGAAAGAATAGATAAATTGAAGATGAGGTTAAGAGGCAAAGGCATGTTACAAGGGGCCAAGCATATCATCTGGGACTCTATAGCCATTGAATCTGTCGATTTCAGAGTATATTTGAATTTCATTAATGATAAAGAAAACATAGCCATCACAACCAGAAGCAGATGCACAGTTGTGAATGAAACTCTAGCAAAGAAACCATCAAAATGGGCCCAAAATGCCATAAATATACTCAAATCCATTCCTATTGTAGATCTGTATACTATTGGGGTTAAATATAGAACTACATTGATCATCTGGGCCAGGAGGGTTATTGCTAAACATAACCTGTTGAAATCAGTCCAAACCAAGGCAACACAGATGGAGAAAAGTGTGCAAGAGTTCAAGGATTTGCTTGAAGAATTGTTTATCAAAGGCCTTCCACCATTTTGGGATGGAAAAGGAAAGTTGTATGATCAAGGAGAATACAATGTTCATTTGACTCAGTGCAGAATGGATCACTTTAAGTTCGAAACCTTAGAGGAAAATATGAAGAGAGCTACATTAGTGGAGCATCTGATTACAAACTTTGAAATTATGAATCAGTTCAAAGCAGTCAAACTTGGACTACCAATCATTTCATATGCTTCCTTCATTGACCTAGAGATTTTGATAAAGGAAGTGACAAATTATGATATCCCTTATGACTTGCAATGGAAGGAGATAGTGCGGCTAGGGAGGACAAAATGCAGTTTTCTAGGGTCTAGTAGATGATGGCCAGATGTCACTAAAGATAGTAGATCACATGGAAGACCAGAGAAAAACAAGTGGCAAAGAAAAGGACTGAAACGCCAGAGGAGCCAGAATCCAGATCATGAAACATTTACTTGTTAATCATTGTAATCGGTTTCAAAACCGAAACTGTCCCTTGTAATTATCGTAATCAGTTTCAAAAATGAAATGTTTCATTTTAATCATTGTAATCGGTTTCAAACCGAAGGAACTCATCTTGTATAAATATTAGGAGTTCCAAATGTATTAGAGGTTGGCAGAAGTGCAATGGCACAATTTTAGCTATTTGGAACTTGAATGTAATTTTCTGAAGTTGAATAGAATACATATGCATATGTCTTGAAGTTTCCATGAAAAGATTGTAATGGTGGTGGTCTGAGTTTTGTCTTCTCTCTTTGTATGTATTTCCTATATTTATGATTTCATTTGCACTATATTCTATTTAAATTGGATAGTTAAAGGACCAAAATTCATCTTGTGATGCTCTCGGCTGAAGAAATTTAAACTATGTTAAGTTCTTCCTAACTAAGTTAGAATTCATTTTATTTAATGCTCTAATGAAGTTATATGTTTCTCCTTTCTTCTTTCACTCTGCAAATTAAAATTTATAACTCATATTTATCACCTCATTTATCCTTTATCCTTTGGAGAGTTCTATTGACCTGTTTCTATTTGTTTTCAAAAGTTTGAATCCATATCCCTAAGTGTCCCTCCCCTTCCTTGCCAGCAAAATTAAAGAAAACCCTTCAAAGCAACAAAACCTAGCCAGTGATTTGTTAAAGAAAACTCATATATTAAAGACCAAATGACAAGAGATGAGCACGCTAGTACCCAACTTTAAAGTTAGTTTGCAATTTACCTTTTTCATTTGTTTCATCGACCAAACAAATTTATAGAGTGCTAACAAGAGGTTTGGTCACTTGAACTTCAGGTACATGCAACAACTTAACAATAAAGGGATGGTCACTGGGTTACCTGATATCCACTTTTTCAAAGGTGTTTGTGAGGTATCTGTCCTTGGAAATCATCCTCAATATAATTTCGAGAAAGGGGAGGCTCATAGGGCCTCCTCTCCATTGGATTTTATTCACAATGATCTCATGGGTCCATTCCCACACCATCCATCGATAAGGAAAGGTGCATGATTACAGTTTTGGATGATTACTCACGTTATAATTGGGTATTTTTTCTCAGAAAAAATTCATAGGTATTTGAGCATCTAAAAGAGTTCAAAGCACTTGTTAAGACTCAATTAGGGAGAAGGATCAAATCCCTCCATATAGATAATGGGGGGGAGTATTTCAACATAGATGTTTATAATATTTTTCTTGAGGCCGGGATACAGTTGCAGCATACAATACCATACACTCTACAACAGAACAGGGTTGATGATAGGAAGAACATATCTCTCGAGGAGATGGCCTCTTGCATGCTACATGTAAGGTCACTTCCTCAAAATATTTGGTCTAGGGAAATTAACTATGCTAACTACATCTAAAAAAGATCTCCCCATGGATCTATCAAGGATCAAACTCCTTTCGAGGCTTGGAGTGGTAACAAACCAGAAGTCACCCACTTTTTTGTATTCAGATCACGTGCATGGGCTTAGATTACCTATGAAAAGAGGAAAGAACTAGATCAACAAAGTATTGGATGCATAATTTTTTCATACCTAGACAATGTGAAAGGATACGGACTTATTTATCCCTCTACGGACCAACTCATCATTCAATGCATTGTTCAATTTGAGGAAAGACTCTTGCATGCTCCAAGGGAGCCGCATGCAAATATTTTTTTCCTTTTACTAGTTCAAGATGATGAGTTTTCACATTCAGAATCCACTTCAAATATGAGTTTCTATACAGATTCAGAGGATTTAGAACATGTAGATGCACAATCAGTACATGCAGATGAGGATCCATAGAAGAGGCCCAAGTGGGCACAAACCACTCTTCAGGATGAAGGATATCTTGTTGAGGATCCAACGGATCTCAGGAGGAGTTGATCTTAGTTTGAGGAGCCTCCTCGTGTACTCACAACAAATAACCCATGTTTCTTATGCATTGTTATGTGTCTTAGTATTCAGACCCATAGACCTATGGCGAGGCTGCAAGGAATCCATTTTGGGAATCATCCATGTAGAAGGAGTACAAATCCCTCCTCGATAACCATACTTTGGATCTAGTTCCACTTCTTTCAAGAAGGAATATTGTCATATGGAGGTGGTTCTATAGGACCAAGAGCAAAACATATGGAAAGGTTAACAAATACAAGGCAAGAATAGTTTCCAAATGTTTTCAACATATCCATAGAATAGGCTACAATGAGACATTTTCTCTAGTAGAAAAAATTAATTTCATTTGTTTGGACCTTTCTATTACACTAGCGAGAGGATGGGAAGTCCATCATATGGATGTGATGAATGCATTTCTTCATGAAGATCTCTTATAGGATATTTACATGGAGTATCCACCTAGCCTCATACATGCTTCATATTTGGTTTGTAGGCTTAATAAGTCTCTCAATGGCCTCAAGCAGGAGTCGAGAGCATGGTATTCCAAGATGGAATCCTTCCCACTATCTCATAATTTTGTGAGATGAAAATTTGATTCAAATGTCTAAATTCTTAGGAATATTGATTCACTTTTGATTCTAGTTCTTTATGTGGATGATATTTTGATCACTAGCTTCTCAACTTCATCGATTTCTACGGTGAAGTGGATTATGCATGATACATTTTTTATTACGAAGATGGGTCCACTCCATTACTTCCTTGGTCTCGATATTAGTCAGGATCATTTAAGAATCAATACATCTCAATCCAAGTATGATCGGGATCTCAAGGAGAGATTCCACATGAAAGATTTTAATTCTTTCCCCACACCCTTTCTATCTAGGGTAATACTTGAGAATGGTAGGGACACTCCACTGCTTGAAAAATATCTGCAAATACAACTCATGGGGATTTTTTTGTATCTCTCCCACTCTAGACATGCCTATCATATGCAATGGGAGAAGTCTCCAGGTACATGCAGGATTTGTAGGAGTTACATTGGAAGGATACAAATAATATCCTTCAATACGTTTAGGGAACCATAAACTATGGGATTCATTATGCATCAGGTTCTACATTAGATCTCATAGAATTCATAGATTTTGACTGGGTAGGAGACAACACTGATCATAAGTCCACATCTGGATACACTCTCAGTTTGGGTTCAAGGCCCATATGTTGGTTGAGAAAGAATAAATATGTTATTTATCTATCTTCAGCCAAGGATGAGTACAAAGGATAAGTCAACATTATGATCCAGGCATTGTGGCTACAAAATGTCCTTACAAAGTTGGGCATCTAGTTCCATAGACTGACTATCATCTGGTGTGACAACATGATTACTCTCAAGTTTTGTAGGGACCCAGTGCAATGGAAGAAAAAAAATCATATCAAGATCCATATTAACTACATTAGAGATCTATTCCATGAGAGGATCATCGACCTACAATTTTTTCCTTACTCTGAATAGATTACTAACATCTTCACCAAGATTTTCACTGAGCATAAGTTTCACTCTTTGCAAAATCATTTTAGAGAGAAGGACATTGTTTCTTAGAAACCATATTTTCTTCTTTTGATGCATTGTACCTTGAGGGGGGGTGGGGGGTTTCCCATGATGTTTTCCCTCTTTCCTTGATTTATTTCATTGTTCATTAGTTGCATTGTTTTTGGGTACCTAACATGGCCCTTGTTGTCAGGGCCCATTCTTCATTACCCCATAGTATTTTTCAGGGTGGGTGTTGGAGATATTACACACACCACGAATATTTTTCCTTATTTTCCTATGTTTATTAGTCATTATTGAGATTATACTATTTTTTAGGAACCTCTCCTACATTCTAGGATAATATTCTCTTCAGTTGACTAGCAGAGTGGAGTCATTCAGGGTAAGTTTGGTTTTATCACTAAGTAACATCGGGATCATCACCATGAATGAAAAATTACCTTGGGGTCATCACCAAGAAGACACATTCCTTTTGCATGCTTTATATCCTCCTCATTTCACTCTAGTCTTTCCAGTTAACCGAGGACTGCATGACTAGTTGACTAGGACTAGGTGGCAATTAACTCTGGTAACTACCTATGTGTATCCAAATCTCTCTAGACCACCAATATGGTGCATTAGATTCTCCTATATTGAGAATTAGTTGATCCATCCAGATTGTATCATGTGGATTTTATCATTCTTTCATTTGGTTAATACAATTTCTCATTCTTTCTCTCCAATATTTCTCTCTTCTTCTCACCTTTGTAAGTTGTCTATGTTCTTTTGCTAGCTAGATATTATGTGCAGGTATTCACCACATATTACACTATGAGGAGTGAGAATATGCAGTGGGTTCATGTATCATTTGACACTCTTCAAATTGTAGATGATGGTGAAATCATGTATGTAGATGACTCGGGACCTACATTACATCGATCTCAGATTCCTAAGGAAGAAAGTCCCATAATCATAGAATTCCTTCACCAAAGGCTGCATATTTATCTAGAACATTCCTAAGTGTGATATCACATGGATGGTAGAGGAAAATTAAGATATCAAATTTTGATTAAGAAACCCCCACTAGGCCAGAGTTGGGTAGGAAATCATGAAGATGAGAGTACACTCCTTCACATAAAGGATCTCACAGATGCCCCCCTAATCGAACTTACTAACTGCAGAGGAATATACATAATTAGTGAATAGTTGTGATGAAATGGCATGCCCTCAAGAAAATATATTTTTCGAGTATATAGATAAAGGGTGTCAGACAAATGACATCCCAAGTGAAATAGTCAAGGAAAATAAAGAAAAATAATAATTCCAAATTCTAGTTGAAGCGTTGACCTATTCATTCGAACTGCAACCGACTGCCCAATTCGATGGACAACTATCGACACAACCGACTATTCCATTTGAAATATAATTGACCATACAAGTGAATCTGATAGATATCCAACAAACTCAAATGATTCCATGTGACCTTTGGTGTTCCACTTGTCTAAATGAAGGTCACACAAAATGCAATTGCAAATATAGTGATGCACCTAAAAGGGAACCGAATGTTCATCGAGTACATGCTCAAATAGCAAAACTTTATTGTGAGAATGTTCATCGAGTAAATCACTGATAAACCACAGTACCAGAGACTGCCCTCGCAATCTAGGGAATTCCAAGCCCAAGTGGTGTGTTATTTGTAAAGAGTCTAGCCACTCGACTCAAGAGTTGAAACTCAATGGTTGGAATAAAAAAACATCCACATAGTGTATCATACAAAAAAAACTAACCAAAATATGGATTAGGAGAATCAAGGATGAAGAAAAAACTACCAAGGCTAAAATGGTTATCAAGGTAAAGGTCACTACAACAGAACATGCAATTATCACCTAAAATAGCGCTGGAATTTTGTGTATTTCAGTTCATGAATTGGACACCTTTTCAGGTGCAAAATTGGGCGCAATCTGGACTGTTTATAATTGTGCCATATTTATAACACCATAAATAGTGCAAGGAATAGTGCTAGGAATAACACCAGGAATAGCACCAAGTTTAGTTCCAGGAATAGCGCTAGGAGTAGCACGATATGTTGCTTCCATTTTTTCTTATGGCATTCCTTCCAATTTTTCTTCCAGGTTGGCTTCTGGTTTGGCTTCCAGTTTTACATCCAGTTTTACCTCTGATATGGCTTCCAATTTTTCTTCAAGTTTGGCTTCCTTTTTTACATATAGTTTTGCTTCTAGTTTTGCTTCTCGTTTTACTTCCAGTTTTTCTTCTGGTTTGGATTCCAGTTTTTCTTCTGGTGTGGCTTCCAATTTTTCTTCCAAATTGGCTTCCATTGTTGCTTCCTTTTTTGCTTCCAAAAATGCTTCTTGTTTTTCTTACAATTATTAATTTAATATGTTTTATTTCAATTTAATCAAATAAATACATCATGTCTCTTAAATAACTTATATCATTATACAATAAGTCATATAAATGCATTTGAAATATTCTATAGGATAACATTTATAAAAACAATTTAGGGAAACATGCATCCATACAAATTAACAACATCATTATACTTATTAAATATCCATCAAAATAGAATATACAACATCCAATATATATAAAATAACAACATAATTATTCTAACATGATCATCATCTATAATTAAAACAATTGAGTCAAATATCTATAATTTAAGTGAATTTGACAACAACCATCATGAGCAGTAAATCAAAACCATCATATGTAATAAATATGCATCCAAAAATCATCAACCACTTTCAATATATAAAAATTGATGAGTCAATATTGATAATATCATCATCATATATAACTAAAACAAGTGAAAGACAAATATGACATTACATCAATAACATGTAAAAATGATACATGTCCAATAGTCGACATAAGACAAAATGATAAATGTCAAAATGATACAGCTCAATAATATGGTACTGGAGTCTGTGAAAATGATACATATGATAGTAACCATGAAAAGAGGAATTATAAAAATATATAAAAAATGATCCATGATGCAGTCTATATGATCATGAATGTCACTGCCTACTACCAGAAACTGCCTCATCATCATCACCATCATCATGATCACGATCATGATCATTTTCATCTACATTGACATCGACAACGACCTCGTTGTCATCTGTATATGTGTCATCATGAGCATCATCTTCCATATCAACATCGGACCCAATGTCATCTAGATCTATTTGATGAGGATGATCTGGATCTTCTGGAAGATCCTTGTTCTACAATAAAAAACATTTATAATGAAAATTTATTATTTATTTCATGCAATAATTAATTTCTTTGTTATATATCTAATATTACAACATATGAAATGAAACGATAATCATATTACATCATATGAAAGTGCACATACGATAATAAAATTTCAAATAAGTTAAAACTAAGATGTCATTCTAATGATGTAAGACATTCAATAATTATAATAAACGTTAGTAAAGATCATAAGCAAATGTGTTATACAATTTAACTATCAATTGTAATTTTTATTACATAAGCTTAAGTACAAACCATCTCCATTTTGTGCTATATATGATTATGTTTGCCTTGAATATATTTTAAGGGTTAACTAGTCTATATGTTTTCTTCTCTTATATTTCAGAAATGAATAGGTCTTCATTAGGTCTAGGAACACTTCCACACATAAGTATGCCCTAACCATTAATTTTCCCATGAGTTTTGGCTACTTTTGAAGACTGTTTTTGTTTATACTCATGCAACAAGTGGCATGCCATTGGTTATGGTGGCTAAAAGGGTGTCATGACTCTAGTTTCTAGTGTCTAACGAGAGTCACCCCCCCAAATTTTGGTTTTTTAAGAATTTTTCTTGGTTTTCTTGCTTAGATATGTAGATCTGGGGCATCCATGATCCATGAAGTCATCAAGAACACATAATACTCCTGAATCAATTGTTTTGTTTTGCATGCAAAGAATTGTTTGAAATATATCTTGGTTGGGTTATATGTCGGTAACATCTCAAAGTCTAAAGAAATATCCTTGTCATTTCTTGACATGCCATTTATTTCCTTTCTATGTCATGTCATGCCTTGACATGCTTTGTCATGCATTGTCATGCCTTTCCATGTCTTTCCTTACATTTCCTTTCCTTTTCTTTCCATGCCTTGTCTTACCTTTCCATTCCATGCCTTGTCTTTCCTTACAGCAATGCTTTTACATGTCTTGTCGTGTCTTGCCTTGTATTTCCTTCCCTTTCCATGCCTTCCATTTCCTTGACATGCCTTTCCATGCCTTGCCTTGATATGCCTTATCATGCCTTGACATGCATTCTCATGCCTTGACATGCCTTTCCATGCCTTGCATTGTATTTCCTTGACTTTCCATGACATGTCATGCCTTGCCTTGCCTTTTCATTCCATGTCATGCCCTGCATTTCCTTGCCTTGACATGACTTTCCATGCCTTACCTTGCCTTGTCTTCCCTTCCGCTGTATTACCTTTCCTTTATTTTCCATGGCATGACATGTGGTGCCTTTCTATGCCATGACATGCCTTGTCATGCTATGCCATGTCTTGCCTTGCTATGTCATGCATTTTCCTTGGCATGCCATGCCTTTCCTTGACATGCCATGCCTTTCCTTGATATGTCATGCCTTGCCTTTCGTTTCCATGCTTTTCCTTGACCTTCCATGCCCTGTGTTTCCTTGAAATTACATGGCTTTCCTTGCCTTTCCATGCCATGCCTTGTCTTGCTTGCCATTCTTCTACTCATTTGAAGGCCAAGGAGATGAACTTTTTATCCTTACTTTTACTTATTTTTTCATATTTAAACCATTCCCATTCTTCGTTCCATCATAATTTTTACATTTAAATGTGTAAAATAAGTTTCTCTTGTCATTTCTTTTATTTTCTGAAATTTAGACAAAAATTAGGCATTAAAGATAAATTTTTAACAGAAATTACAAGAAGTTGTAACTCTTGGTAATAGCTCCATGGTTTATATACTTGCAGGATATCTAGGTGAATTATGAGACATCTAGCATGATCCTTGATGTCCATGGATGGAAAAATACCTATTCTCTTCCAAAAAGAGGCTCCACACATGTGAAGTCAACGTTGGTCAAACTCAACCACTTTTGTAGGAAAATCCCCTATTTTTGGTAAAAATCAAGCAGAATTGGGATTTCTTGGGATTTCCTCTAATTTTGTGGATCATGAGGATGGATTCGACCCTCCTAGAGGAAATACTGGATCTTAGGAGTAATTCTAGTATTTTTGGTTACAAACTTTTTGTATAAATACCCCAAGATATGGATGGAAATACATATCTCTATTTTTCATTTATAAAATTTCAGACTTGGGGCTTTTGGATTAGACCTGTGCAAATGTTTTGAATGAGTTCATTTATTAGTTCATGTTGTTAGCATAGTTCTTTTATCTTATCTTACTTTAAAGTGTATAATAAAAGCATTGGAGGGACCCCATTGTCAATCTTGTACACCTTTTTCTTCACTGTGCATTTCTCTCAATGCTAGTATATTTCTTCCTGTACATTTCTTTCTCATAATATCTCTTTCATTTTCAGGAAATAATGATTAAGTCATACATATATTAGTTCATAATTTTATGTCCATACTAGAATAGTTGTTGTTACCTTTTTAAAGCATCATTGTAGCTCATTTCAATTATTTACTTTATTGTGTTCAGTAAGAATACTTAAGAAATCTGAATTGTATTTCTCTAACATGTTTTAGCTTCAACTGTGCCCCCTTTTTTTGTATGATAATGGATAGAGGTCTAAAATGCCTCATGGCCCTTTAATGCTACTAAACTGAGTGAGATTAGTAAGCTGCAAAATGTTTGATAAAATGACTTAAAACATTATATATAAAGTTGGTTGTCATTTTGGCACTTCTTTTCTCCTTTCCATAGCTCTGTAAATGTTTTGATTACTCCTAGGTATTTGAGATGCTTACAAAATAAACTGAATGTCTTTCTTGGTCCTTCATTTTTCAGGAACAATGTTTGAATTGAGATTTAACTTTCTATTTACTCTTGTGGTGTAATTGGAAACATGCCTCCTTTTAGAGTAGGAGAAGGGGGTTCAATTCATGATGAGGTACATGATAATGATGAGGATGAATATGATTTTTCTAAGACATGATTTACCTAGAAAGGAGGAGAGATGGAAGCACCTCAAATTTGAGTAGCATAAGTACTTGTCAAATGATAAATCTAAAACTAACAATAGGTCTTTCCCATGATCTAAACCATGGGTTTCAATGAAATCAAAGATATGGGAAAATGTGAACAAAGCCCATCTGAGCTATCAATTATTGAGAAAATACCTAAGGTCCTAGGGATGAGATCCACTCCAAATACACCACTTTCTGAAAATGGAGAGCTACATTCTATCTTTACCCCACCAAAAAATAAGAAGGTTGAATGTGAGAATATTATAGGGGATTTGAGTTTGAGGACTCTAGTCCTCGATATTATGAAGCCATGCCAATCCCATTAGGATAAATATGCTTAGGAAGGGAAATAAGGATTAATACCATTAGACACTAACAATATTGATGGAGGAGCATCGCTTCACCCAGCAGCGCACCATCCAGCCAGTGCATTCAATGCACATTCATGGAGGAGAGAGGCGCCAGCCCTCTCATTTTAAAGTTTAAAATTGTAATTAAATGAGAATTAAATGTGTAAGGCTGGAAGAGACAAACTCATTCCTTTGAGCATGTTGTAGTTAGTGTCGCCTTTAATGGCTGACAACAAGCTGAGATCTAGATCCAACTCGGACTAGACATCCATTCAATGTAATTAATGAGACTAGGTAGCTTGGAGGAAAGAGCTTGAGGAGCCCCTCTTTGTATTATATATTTTGCATCTAGATTCATTAGTTATTTGTGAGTAAGGAAGAAGCAATAAAAGAGAGATCTGAGACTCTATTGCAGTCAAATTTTGAACACATTGTAATAAGGAATTCATGTTAATACAAAGAGAAGTTTTTCCTGCACTTGAGTCTTTGTGTGTTTATGTGTTTATGAATGAACATATTTTATGTATTTTATGTTGTATATGTATGTTAGATTTACATTTGCAGGGATAGACCAGATTCACTGTCTTATGAGTTATTCGATTTTAGTCTGGGTTCTTTGTGGCCGAATGCAAGAGGTTTCATGACAGAGTGTTGAGGACTCTGTAATTCAGTGCAGGAGTGCACTTCTGAGTTCAATGGGATTCAGAAAAAGACATGCCAAGAGGGTTCACCAGAGGAAGTCTTAGACTCAAGAAGAATCCTCAAGGTTTTTGAACACCTTGGAGGTGAGACTGTGCAGAGGAGGGCACAGAGAGAAGACATAATCACTCAAGGTTCTATATAGCTCTACCAAGAGGGCGTCGAGCAAGTGCATAGAGTGCAACAAATAAATCTATTTTGAGTTCAGATATAAGAGAAGTGTCTGCAGAGAAGACACATACAAATTTACTGAATACTCTGCAGGATATCTCAGCAAGGAGTGCTTGTGCGAGAGGTTTTCAGGAGGACACCAAATTCTTGTTTGAGAGGAGGGACAGGGGCCAAGTCCCTTAGAGAATTCAAGCAAGAAAACCTCATAAGGAATAGTGTTTTTGATCACACGTTTCAAACAGAAAGAAGTGGTAGATTGAAACCCTTTGAGGTTCCAATGCGAAGCAAGTTCAGGAGAGACAGCGTCCCCAGAACATAGTCAAGACGTAAAATATCTGAGCTCGACGAAGAATTGAAGTTTGAACCCTTTGACACTTATAAAATATTCTAAGGCAAGGAAGGAGCGAAGCTCAAGAGGAAGGCACACAACTGTCGTTGGATCGACACTAGGAGAAAATATCTGGACCACCGAATCTACATCCAGGCACACAGGAGAGCGCATAAGGGAGAAATAGATCTAAACCGTCAGATCTAAAGTGAGGACCAACAGTCATTGGATCCGGAAGAAGGTGCACAAAGGTTAAACCCTTTGATAGCGCACACAATGTAGAGAATTGAACATCGGGAATCGAGAGTTTGACGAGCAGAGGATACTTCACTCCATATCCCCGATATGCGAAATCTCAAAATTCTGAGGAGGACCACCCAGTCGTCTATTGTGGAGGATAGGTGGAGAAGATCCGGAAGTCATCGGGGTTTCAGAACTTAGGCTTATAAGGGTGGCGAAGAACGAAGTCTCGCAATTGCCAAAATCGTAAAATCATTCCAGCCGTCGGATTCTGGGTGACAGGTGTCAGAGATCCACACTCATCATAGTTTTGGACTTCAGGAAAACAAGGATGAAGACTGGAACAAACTCGCAAAGAAGAATTCATGAAGGAATTAGGACCATCCATCAGGTAGGACATGTGGAGGAGATCCTTTCATACCGAAGATGAGTATCGGGAGATTCGTGAGAGAAGGATGACTGTTGATCTACTACCAAGCAAACTTTGGGTTTTCAGGGATTCAACAATCGGGAGAACAGAGATGAGTGACATCACGAATCCCTGGAATGTGAAGTTCTGATGCGCTCGGGAGGTTCGGCCCCAAGTTATAGAGAAGGGGCACATGATCGAAAGGATAAGGGGAGAGCTTGTCACCGTAATCCCTTTTTGGGGTTCAGAACTTGAAGGAGTCGAGGGGACTCAGCACAGGATTCACAAAGTCATGAATTCTGGAGCGCCTTTTGGAGTAAGGCCTATTGACATGGGTAGTTGTCACGTGGGAGAGAGATAAGGGAGGAGCTAGCCATGGGACTAGGCTCCTCCCTTATCTCTCACCCATGTTACCACTACCCATGTCCATAGGCCTTACTCCAAATGGCACTCTGGAATTCGTGACTTCGTGAAACCTGTACTGAGTCTTGAAAGTGGGGAAATAGGAAATAGGATTCAGGAAACATGAGTTAAGTGGGGCCCGCATATAGGAGTCCTGAATTCCCAAAAAGTGAAACGTTTGTTGGTGTGGACCATGGTCATAGAATCGTGGTCATGTGGAGGAGGGAGCTCACACCGGGTTCTTGTTTGCATGGGTTGAGTCTCTAAAAAGGACCTGTGGATTCATTTAATAGATGTTCCAGCAGGGACAAAAGAGTCATTTCGGCTCATGGAGATAGAACGATCCAGAGACCAGGAGGTCACAGAACCCCAAAGGAGAGGGTGTTGCATCAAATACCCCTCCTCATAAAACTAAGGAATAAAGAAATATACAGAGGAATAACAAAGAGAAATGAAGAGGTGGAAGTTAAATGAAAAGAAGAAGAAGAGGAAAACTAGAAAACTATAGAGGAATAAGAAGCAAACATGAAGGCTACAATAGAGGAAGCATATAGAAAAGCTACATAGGAAGAAAAAAAGGAAATATCAAATAGAGCAATCAAATGATAAAGTAGTTGAAGAAGAAGAAAAGAAAAAAAATAGAAAAAGAGGAAAAAAAGGTTGTAGAAGAAAAATCTAAGGAAGTTACAGAGGAAGAAAAAAGAGCAAAGCAATGGTTGATATGAAGGAATAAGAAGAAAAGAGAAGGCCTAAAATAAAGCATAAGGGTGAAGAGGCATAGGCCATGGATACTAGATAAAGAAATGTGGATGAGAAGTAGGATGAATACAAAAAAGAAAGAAAGAGGGAAGGTGGTCAAGATGGCCAAAACTCAAATGTGAAAAAGGTTAGAACTAAATACCTAGAACTAAAACATAAGGAGTAACAGAAAATTTCCCATCAAGGAGAAACCAACCAAAAAAAATAGGTACATATCCCCACTTTTTCCACTATTCTCCCTCCCTCTCTCTCAAAATCATCTAACTTTCTCTCCATGCTTTTTCCTGGTTGTGCCTAGTGGGATCCCTAGCACACCTGGTGCTAGTTTCTCACAAACACATAGTTCTCTATCTTCCCAGTCCCCTATCCTTTATACAAAAAATTTGTTAATTCATCAATCAAAGAAGAAACATATTTTTTAGGAAAACACAAACAAAAAGAAACAAGGAAACCAATTGATCAACCTATCCTCGAAGAACTAGAAAAATTTGAAGACAAACAATGCCAAATTATTAGTGAAATATTGAAGAGACTTCCACTCATGTCAGCCTCACTTCTTGTACGAAGAACCACCAGGAGCATGGTAAAATAGATAACAATTCCACATGTTCCTTCTCTTCCAGAGGAACCTATTGATATTCTGACTTCTCCAGAGAAATAAAGTGGCTATGGAACGATGATTAGTGAGACCGAGGGGTTAGTGATAGAAACCTTGAGAGGTCTAAGAAAGGAGAAGGAAGCCTGAGAGGAGATGAATGAACAAACAATCACATCTGATCCTGACAATTCTCTAAGCAAACAATAATTTATAGTGAATATTGGGAAACTGACAAAACATAATGAGAAGTTGGAACAAGAGGTTACAAAGTACCAAGTGGTGGATAAGTATATTAAGGTAGAGAATGCACAAATGAAAGAATATAACCTAAGGTTACATGAGGCACTAGAAGAGGTCTCTGCTAAACTCGACAAAGTTTTATGTTTGATCCGATACACCAGGGTGATTAAGAAGGAACTTAGGAGCGAAGCTTCTAGTCTCAACATTCTACAGCCATATAAATGATGTTCAGACAGGATGGGAGATGGTTCAGTTTTGAAAAGTTTTGAGTATTAGTTTTGACATTGTTGCATGAGGACATGCAATGACTTTAGCATGGGGGAAATGTTGAGTCTCCATTTTGACAATTCTATTATCCTATATTATCCTCTATATGAGTCTATTTTACCTATGATGTGTGTATCTGATTGATCATTTCCTCCACAAACCTACTTTGTGACCTTGCCCATGTGCATAGAGAGGTAACCTATGTTAAAACATGATTTGTTTGATTTATTGATTAATTGGAATTAAATGGTTGGTTATTATTCTCCTAATTACTTTGAATATTAATTAAGCAGCTCAATCTAGTACTACCATTTGTCTGGCACTGCAACAACTGCTTGATCTGGTACTCTGCTTGATCTGGTACTGCAACAGTCGCCTGATCCGATACTCTGCCTGATTTGATACTCTACCTGATCCGATACAGATACTCCTCCCAATCTGGTACTCTGTAGTGATGTGGTATGACTACTATGTGCCTCTTCTGGTACCATCTATGTGACTATTCTGGTACTATTGTTTCGTTGATCCGGTACCCAGGTTTATGATTGTGCTAGTCTGGTACTAAACCCCTATCTACAAGATTCACATGTTGAACGAGTATGCTGGTGGTGATTCCAAGAAGTTAGTTGGATGGAAGTATCCTTAGGTAGTTTGGAGATCACGATAGACTTCATCACTCATGTACTTCATGTCATGAGGATGAACTCCATCCCTAGAGATACGATATGAATCACCTATTGTAATATTTTGAAAACATTTGATAATTATCCTCAAAACTTGGTTATATCGCCTAACCTTCTTTAAAAGGGTTGTTGTGTAGATGATAGAAAATAAGTGAGTAGAGAATGATACACATTGTTATGTTGAGAAAAGAAATGTTGAACTGTTGATTCACTCGATCAATTGAAGGAATGCAATGCTATTTTGTGCAATTTATGAGTATGAGTAAAGTGTTTTAGTCTGCAATTTATTTATAGGTACCTTGTTGGTTCGGCAAGGGCCCACCACCCCAACCAAGGTAAACCTCCCTGTACATGTATTTGTGTGTTGTGAGTTAATTATGTAAGTGTGAAAACTTAATAATTGAGTGTTGCAAATGATTTTAAATGCATAATCTTTCTAAGTACAATACATATTTATTTGATTTTGAATTAGTGTGAGTGAATGGTTATACATTGAGCAGAGTAGATAACTCCATTTCCATTTCTCCAGATTGACATTTAGTTAACAAGAGTTGGATAGATGTGTGGGATTGTTAAATAAGAAATTTTTATTTTTTTGAATTTATGGTTGTGATGTTCTTAGTAGGTACACGAACCATAAGACTTCATCTCTCACCTTCATGTTCCATGTAATGAAGTCTCTCAATCATATTGATTGTTTCCTATATTAAAGAAGTTTTGATTGGAATTGATAGGGTTATTATTGGTTTCTTTCTAAGAGTGAATAAAGTGAATTGTTAATTTCTATTTCTATTTTCTATAGGAAACAAGGTCTCAGTTCATCTATCCATTTCATGAGCCTCTAATGAACAGACTTGTTATCTAAGAAAGAGACTTTTCAATTGAGTGTTTGTTTGAGAGTTTTGTTATAAACTTTATCTTATGAGTTTGAAGTTGTGTGAAGTATTCAGATATTCCAAAACAAAGTGCTATGTTATTAATTATTTCTTGAATGAGCTATACACAATAGACATAGATAGGTTACCTATTTTCGGCACATATAGTGTAACAACTCTTTTGATTATGAATCCTAGATTGACATATAAATGAGTGCAATATACTAAGTATATATATACACCAACAATAATGACATGATAAGCAAAGGTTCCCCAAGGGGTGGTGAATTTTGTCTTATACTGATCGACATGGCAGAACTGAATATGGTTGTATCTAGAAAATTATCCATAAAGGAAAAGGCTCCATGTCCGACATAGGAATCTATGACTTGATCAATGAAAGGTGTGGGGAAGTTGTCTTTGGGAAAATCTTTGTTAAGGTCTTACAAGTCAGTGCAGACTCGTATGATGCCTTGTTTTTTGTTAACGGGGACATGGTTGGAGATCCATGAGGTGTAAAAATGGGGTATATGAACCCAACAATACATAACTTGTCTATTTTGGATTTGATAGCCATGGATTTGGAAGGATGCATGGGTCATTATTTTTTGCGATCGGGTGCAATATCGGGCCATGTATTGATTCAATTTTCAACAATGTTAAGGTCTAGGCCAAAAATTCCATGTATGACTAGGAAAATGTCACGATATTCCTTAAAGTGTGTTTTATAAGCATGGAATTTTTCAGTGGAACATGCAACGCCAAGAGTGAGTTCCTTGATGATGGCAGGTTTAATAGAAATGTCCACATTGATAGTGGGAGAAATTTTGGCCATATTTCCTTATTCAAAATCATTAGGGGAAGGAATTGGGTTTTTGAACCAATCGATATACCCAAAGGAAATGAAGTCTTTGGCTTCCACCACACAAATTATGGTATTATCAGTGGGAAGGAAAATATTTGATGGGAGGAAAAATGAACGATGGTGAATATCATCCCATGGGTAATCTAGTGTCATCGTGGATTTGAGTATATGTTCATCAGAGTGGAAGATGATATCCTCTAGCAAATCCTTTGTGGTAAGACCACTTGAGTCTGGTGTAATATGTGTATATGTGGTGGAAGGATCAAACACTGTTGAGAGAGTGCAATCAATGGGGGCTTGTGATATAGTGAGATGATCCTCAACAAGGATGATTGGTTCTACCACGAGAAATGGTTATTTGTGGGAAGAAAGGTAATAAATATGCACCGTGTGTGTATTGGGGTTCCTCAAATGAGGAAGGATATTGAGTTCTAGGATGACTGGTGAGTTAGGTGGGGTCAAAGGAAGGGTATTTGGTGATAATGGGATTGGAAATACCAGGGGGAAAATATGTATGAAATCTTGCTCTAAAATGGGTGGGTGTGGTATGTCTTGGGGTCAGGTTGTCGTAGAATTGTTGAGAGAAGTCATTCGGTGGGTGTGCTATGCAATTATTAATGGACATCGATATGTGAAATGGTCTATATGACCACAAAGTATGTAGGGTAAAGTCCAACCTTTATTTATCATGGTGGAAACAGAGTATGTGTTAGGAGACTCAACCTAGTTCAATATAACTTTGGGTGATATTGTTGGGGTAGGTTCAATTAAAGATGTTTGTCGAAATGTACTCAAGGTTTCCCAAAATTGTGGGAGAGTGGGAAAATGTTGTATTTAATGGCCATATTGTGAGCATATGGCACATGAAACGTTGGCACACAATGTTTTGATGCACATGGTAGTCTATTCTATAGCAGGTGTGGTGGATGGGCCTTCTGGGGTTAGAAATAACAGTGCTTCATGGGGGAGTGGCATAAGGTTCCTGAGCTCTGGAAGAGTGGGATATAAATGAGTAGGATGACTCGGTGCTCCACAAAGCGCACATGATGGTTGTACTCGAGTGATGGGTGGAGTGTTTCCCCCAACTTTCTTCTTCTTATCCCTAGTAGTGAATTTGTGTCCCAAGATGTTGGAGGTAAGGAATGTTGAACCAAAATTTTTGTGGGGAACCCTCTTGGTTGGGTAGGAAGAGATATGGTGGATATTGGAACCATAGTAGGTGGGTCCAAATACTAGATAAGGAGTGTGATTATCATATTAAGAAGTGTAAGGGTGGAAGATAACTAATATTTCATTAATATTGGTGGGGGGTAAAATAATGGTATATAAGTAAGGTATAGAGGGAGAGTGTGCCACTGTGGGTGGGTGAAAATCATGTTGGGAGCCTCAGAAGAAGACTTAGGATTGGGTCTCTCAAGGATAGGCTGAGAGGTAGGGGTGGTAGGGGTATACTAATCATTTGGTTTTGTTGTAACAAAATTTATGATACATACTTGGGCCAAATTAGAGGGTGAAAAAAGAGGTGGATCACCCTGATAAGTGCCCAAGAGTGATGGATCCTGAAAAATTCTTGGGCCTATATCTATGATTGGTGAGATATTTGAATGGGCCCTAATGAGGGGAAGGATATTGTCTAGGTCTAGCACAGGGAGTGGTTTGTATTGTATAATTTGATCCATGGTGATGATCTTCCCATTGTGGGGGAAAATCAGGGTGCGAAACATTGATGAAGAAACTGCCTTCGTGGAATACATGTAACTATGAACAAGCAAGATATTATATTCTAAAGGGGCATCGATCACCTCGATGTTGATTAATACTATTTCACCTGTGAGTTCAATGTGAAAATTTTGAAGTAGACCTTGGGGTTGTTGTTATAGGACTAATTAGTAAGTGCGGACACAAACAGATCTCCCTAGTTTCATCCTGAAACTAGAACAAAACAAGACAAAATATAAAACTTTCCCTTAGTTTTAATTATCAAGCATACTAACTAACAAGAGATAAATTAGATATCGTTTAAATGTAGTTTGTCCTCGCTAGTGTCATCCTCGCTCCATTCCAAGGGTTATGGGATGATGAACCTGTAAAAAGACACAAGCCAACAAACTGAAAGAAACAATGTATACTCAACAAAACCTATGTATGTGATCAAGGATTCATACAATAAAATAAAGACAATTTTATGGGAAAGAAATATATTGTTGTATTAAAAATATGAAAAGGAGAATACAACCAAGGCCTTGATGTTGTAAGGTCCCTTCCAATAGTCCCTTGCTTCCCACACACTTCTAATCCATGGATTTTGTGATTGTAGATATGATAGCTACTCACAATTACTATTCAATCAAACTATAGCCAACTTTATCAAGATAATTTCCCAAGCTACAAAACAACTAAATCCAACCTACCAAGCCCAAGCTAACTTTTTCCATGAGATCTCCTCTCCTTTTATAATCTAAAGAGGATAAGGTGAGGAGGTTAGGATGATCCCACTAAATCATAAAAGCGATTAAAATCCAAACCAATCAAAGGACACATCACCATAGAAGCTTCTCCTTCTAGAAGCATCGAGAAGATGCTTGTTTTTCCCACGTATGAAAATCGTCACACCACTAGAACTGAGAAGAGTGCGGCAATGTATTAGGCTAGGTATAGTATAGTATGCGATGATTTGGGATTGTCACACCCCTAAAACTGGACAGGGTGTGATGATCCTCCTTACTAGGGTTTTACAAAGGAAAATATGATATCATTTCTCAGGTAAATTTATTCTCCCTTCAAGGATTCAGGCCATTGATCCTTCCACAAGAAAAGAATACGTATTTACATCATTAACGGTCCTAAGGGTGACAAAAATAATGTGTAACAAAGAGCCCCCCAAAGTATGAAGTTAAAACATAGTGATAGATGAAATACTTTGTCGAGTGTGTGTAGGGAACAAGGAACACGTCGGTCGGAAACCTGCCAACAAAAAAGGAAATACAGTACAATAATATATCATCACTGAGGTAGGCATTACCATACTCAGAATACAAATGATTCAAAGCATCAATTTCGACATGCAAATATCCATGTCAAGTAAGATAGGTCATGGCCACCAAACATACACTGTGGATCCATGCCAATATGACTCAAATATGAACATAGCCACCAAAAATACACTGTGGATATATGTGTTAAAGACTCAAATTTGAACATAGGAATGAGACATACACTGTGGATATATGCAACAATACAATTTGAATATACTCCAACACAACCTGAATCTATCATAAAATATTTAGGGTCTTCATTTCCACCATTCCATAGTACGAATCTAACCATGTGAATACATTTGTTGAAGTCGAACATGGTAGAAACCACTTGATTACCGGTCATTAGTGTATACCATTAACAAGTGCGAGGGAAATCACCATTAATGTCAATGACTCTCAAGGTACACTAGTACAATCCAACGGGTGTGGATTTGTGAGTTGAAGTCAAACACTCATTAGAATCTCTCGATCAGGGGTCAATAATGAAAACCCACTATGGAAAGCAAGGAAACTTGCCATTGAGGCATGCAAGTTCCAAGGTACCAACTAGTTTCTAAGTCTAATTCCCATATATTGAGTTGAATTCGACAGGAACAGATTCGTCACAGGAGAGCCTTAATGTATCCCCCATCAATGACACGAAAAGGGTAACAATATTTGAAGTATATTAGAGTAACCAGTGATTTAGGACTAACTCAGGGATGGTCGACGAAATAGAAGGATTAAGGACTGCAGAAATGGTCGAAACAATAGAAGGCTTTCCGGGTTGAACTTCTCTTTGAACATATTGGCAACACGACAATTGTCTTGGAAAAACTGACTCAACAACAGGGATCATAGACCAATTTGTAATCTTATAAAGGAGTATGATCAAGAGACAAGATGATTTTCCAACCTAGACACAAGGAGATTGAAAGGGTGTCATGTTCAAA
>JZKD02S1761908.1:396258-419546 GCA_000966675.3 Picea glauca | reverse complement strand
CACCATTTCTGGAGAGTACCTCTTTATTTTTACACAAGATTGAGGAGGATAACATATGCTTGAATTATAAGCTCATCCTTTGGATGAGTCCCTTGGAGTATGTTTAACGAACCCTCAAAAGGAGTGGTCTGATCCCATATGGGTATTTCGATGTTTGTTTAATGAGTCGAAGGAAATAAAACTCAAGGGTTTTTCATGTTTAGAGAGTTTGAAAAACACTTAAAGAAAACTCCAAAATGTCCTTTTTCGTAAAGTAGTCTGATGAGACTGAAAAATAGTTAATATACTGCTCAACAGACATTTTCTTCAAATACTTTAACGAGCGTGAAAAGAACAAGATCGCCCGGTAATATTTTCATGTTTAGAGAGTCTGAAAAGAGATTAAAGGGAACTCCAGGGGGTTCCTTTTTTCGTATAACCTTTACGCGTCTGAAAAAAGTGATAAAATTTTACTTGGTAATATTCTCATTGATTTACGAGCATGAGAAATAACAGAGACTAATCTCAAGATTTTTTTCATTTTTACGCAAGCTTAAAACAAAACAAAACTATGCTTGGGATAGATTTTATTTTTACACAAGCTTAAAAACTAAACAAAAATATTCTTGGACTTGGTTTCATTTTTATACAAACTTGAACCAAAGGAAACTATGCTTGAGGTAGGTGGTTTCATTTTTACACAAGATTGAACTAGAGAAAACTATGCTTGTGACTTCCCATTGCAGAATCCAGGGATGATTGGTACTTATCCCCCAGCTTAAGAAGCTAGTTTCTTAACTTCAACATGAAGTCCAGAGGCTGAAACCATTGACACAAAAACAAGAACTATGATCGTAAGATTTGTTTCATTTTTTAACGAGGTTTCTACAGAGATGAAAAAACTATCCTCATGAATCTAGGTTCAATCCCCAGACCTCTGTTTCATTTTTTAATGAGCTTGAAACAGAAACAACAATTATGCTCACAACTAGTTTCATTTTTCAATGATCTTGAAATCAGAAAACCATGCTCAAAGCTGGTTTCATTTTTTAATGAGCTTGAAATAAGAAAACCATGCTCAAAGCTGGTTTCATTTTTTAATGAGCTTGAAATCAGAAAACCATGCTCAAGTCCTCTTCTTGACCATGGCTTCCAAGAGGACAATGCTCTGGAAGAACACCATGTCAAGGGACAAAATTTAGACATGGCTTCCAAAAGATATTCATTGGATGGAAGAAAAACACTCTAGAAGGAACACACGTCGAGGGTCGCGATAGGGCTAAGGAGATCAGGATCTAATAGCCCTACCGAAGAGATAACCATGTAAACTACTGGATCTATGTCATAAGAGACTGATCTTACAGGGAGAGTCTCATCTGAATCAACAGTTGAATTCATGGGAGACAATGCCACATAATTGACTTGTGGCAAGGGTTATACCGACTGCATATAAGAACCATTTAGGGAGGTCATTGAGTTGAAAGTCTAGTTAGGGCCAACAAACGAAAGTTGATCAATAGTCACAATTCTTCCATTGTGTGGGAAAGATATCACATGAAAAAGAGTGGACAAACTAGCTTCCATGGCATAGACATAATCTTTCCCAAGGAGTAAATTGAAATCCAAGGGGTCCTAGACTACCATAACATCAATAAAGACAGTTTTCTCTCCCAAAGTTTTGGGAAACTGAGGAAGGAATCCCAAATGGTGAATGGTTCTTCTGTTAAAAACTAACAGATTTTGCATAACTGACACAAGCTAAGGATAACACAAAGCTTGCCAAGAAATAGAGGACAAAATACTAACAGACGAACCTTCATCAATCAGCGTCTGAGGAATGTCCTGACCACAAACCTATACTAAAATATTGAAAGGAATGTGAGAGGGAAGACAAGGTCCAGTTAGCTCACCCCAATCAAAAAGGATGGCCTCATTACTTGGAGGGGGTTCTGCGGGAGAAGGAGGAATGCCCCCCAACACGGTAGATTCTATATCAACGAGAAAAACATGGGAAGTATTGGGTTTACTCTCTAGAGAGAGATTAGGATCGACCGATGACGAGATCAGATTGACCACTTGAGTTGCATTCTCCAAGGGGAGAATGGGATCGATGACTGGAAACAGATGGACTGCTTGGGTTGGACTCTCTAACGGGAGAGTGGGATCGACCGAAGATGGGATCAGATCGACCAATTTTTCAACTGTTTCAACTAAGGACGTGACCAAATTGACTACATGATCAACCGGACTAACCGACGAAGGAACCGGATTGATCATTCCATTAACTACAGGTGGGTTGAGAGTAAGCCTATGGTAAGCATCTGGAGATTGAGGTTGGTAAATAGTCATTTATTCCAGTAATTTCTAGGCTTCATCCATATGATGGAAAAGGTGAGTTTGATGACTCCCTCTGCATAACCTACACAGGAACTTGACTCTACTTTTATTCTTCCCAATGATATTGTGACTAGTTGATGTGAGGTTATCAACATGTTGTTCAAAGGCCGATGATATGGGTTGGAAAGGGTGTGTAGACCATGCTTCTATAAACTTGGATAGACCAGGGAAATCCTTAAGAATATGGATACCCTTACAAAGCCTGCAAGGGTACTTGGGATTACAGGTTTTTTGGGTGATATTAGCATCATCAACACTCCCAACATGATTAACAGTAACTAGTTTCTTTCCAACATGTCTAGCAGTGGTTGGAAGTTTGGACCCTTCTTTTTTTTCTTCTTCTTATTCTTCCTTTTCTTCTTCTTCTTAGCCACTGAGTTACTAGCTTCAGAGCTTTCACTCAGCGAAGAAGATGAAATGGAAGAACACCTTGCAAGTGGAGAAGGTAAAGAATATCTTACCGGTGAAGAAGGTGAAGGATCAACATGAGGTTGATGCTCTTAGGGGAAAGTGCTTACAATAGAAGCACTAGTTGCATTCAGGATTACCTGAGTGGAAAAAACCATACTGGTAATCTAATTGTGAGACCTAGAAGGCTCAAAGTAGCAATGTGAGGAGGACCAATGTTTCTGTAAGAAGGAAAAACAAAAGGTTCCCATGGAAAAGGGGTTCCCTCATTGGTCATTCCAGGAACTGATGCCATTTAAATACAGATCCAACCTAGAGTCTGCTAGGGAAAAAAAACAACACACGCTACAAATCTAGGAAGAAAACAAGCAAACAAAACCTTCTTACAATGAACACACTAGTTGGTGATGAAATCCAACATCGCGGTAACAATGTACAAAGGGGATGAGATAGAGCGGGTGGAACAGCTACGTTGATCACATGCTTAATGGAATTACACCCTGGTGCTAGCTCCCACACATAATCGTGGGTATACCCTCCAAGGATCCCAAGTGATTTTGGCCAACGTCGATTACAGGTACCATGAAGACTTTCCCCTCCACAATCACCTTATGTAAAGACCCTAAAGACATAGGATACTAAGGTTACCAATTACGATAATGATGCCTGGGGAAATATTTGACAGTCTGATCTATGCGCAAAGGCAGGGTATCTAGCCTGAAATCAACTCGAGAAGGTCCCCACAAGATTTTCTTCTCAAGTGACCCCCAATAATACACACAATCTCTACACTGAGATCGACAAAGAAGGGTGAGTAACTCTACCAGTCTTAATGTGACCTCATGATTGACCCTTGTGTTAGAAGGGCTTCCCAAGAAAAAATGTAGCAAGTGGATTTACCACTCCCTAGCACAAGATTCTATGTTTGTTTGATAGCTTTGGAAAGTTATCCTTTCAACCTACTCCAAAGCCCTACACCTTAAGCTAATGTAGGTTTTCTACTAGAAAATATAAAAATGTCTAATCAATTTTTATAAGCGCTTTATTTTAAGGATGTTGTTTACTCAAGAGGAAAATGGCACAAACTAAATGATGTTTTGACCGACTCTAAACAATGCAAAGAAATGAGAATGCAAATATTTCACTTCGATGAAAGCTATATTATGAGAAGGAGAAAATTTTTATCATTCCCAAATGCACAATGTCCCAAAATTTTATTAAACTCATCAATATCAAGAACTTTAAGAAATGAGATAAAGATATTGTACACCAATAAATGATTCTTTCCCCCCACCCCTAGCCATGAGGGGGATTTGTTTTTAAGAATTCACGACCAAAAATGCCAAAAATCATGCAATTTCACTACTTCAAATGCAAAGATGCCCCCAATCTAATGCAAAGAAAGAAATTACAATTTTTTGTTTCAAAGATAGCTAAAATTAGATTCAAAGTTGTCAAGAAGACTGTAATCAGACCCAACAAATCACCCCAAAACCATATCTAAGATCTGGGAAAGAAAAACCATCCAAAATCATTTTTTTTCATAATTGTCACTGGTTGTAGACTAACACAGCACAAAAATCCTTGATCATCGCAGGCTAGAGAACAAATACAGTGCGACAATGTTGCACTGTGTCAAAAGGTAGGGTGTGTTGATCCCATATCATCACACTGTATCTCAAAGTAGGGTGCAACGATCAAAGGAAAAATGGAAAAAATAAAAAGAAAGAAGGTTTTCCAGTTAATTTAAACAACCAAAGAGTTCATCCGGATCTCCTAGTGACTCAGAAAATAGAACCCATGAAATCAAAGAAAGAAAGCAAGACAAACTAGGAAAACAATTGTTCCCCATTATGGTCGCCAATTTTTTTATCGGACTAATCGGTAAGTGCGGACACAAACAAATCTCCCTAGTTTCATCCTGAAACTAGAACAAAACAAGGCAGAATATTAAACTTTCCCTAAGTTTTAATTATCAAGCATACTAACTAACAAGAGATAAATGATATATCATTTAAATGTCATTTTTCCTCACTAGTGTCATGCTCGCTCCATTCCAAGGCTTATGGGATGATGAACCTGTAAAAATACACAAGCCAACGAAGTGAAAGCAACAATGTATACTCAACAAAACCTATGTATGTGATCAAGGAGTCATACAATAAAATAAATATAATTTTATGGGAAAGAAATATATTGTTGTATTAAAAATATGAAAAGGATAATACAATTGAGACCTTGATGTTGTAAGGTCCCTTCCAACAGTCCCTTTCTTCCCACACACTTCTGATCCATGAATTATGTGCCTGTAGATCTGATAGCTACTCACAATTACTATTCAATCAAGCTATAGCCAACTTTATCAAGATAATTTTCCAAGCTGCAAAATAACTAAATCCAAGCTACCAAGCCCAAGCTAACTTTCTCCATGAGAGATCCTCTCCTTTTATAAGTTGAAGAGGATAAGGTGAGGAGGTTAGGATCATCCCACTAAATCAAAAAAGAAAGTAATATCCAAACCAATCATAGGCCACCTCAAAATAGAAGCTTCTCCTTCTAGAAGCATCAAGAAGATGCTCGTTTTTCCCACGTTCGAAAACCATCACACCCCTAGAACTGAGTAGAGTGCAACGAAATCATAGGCCATGTATAGTACAGCATGCAATGATCTGGTATCATCACACCCCTAAAACTGGATAGGGTGGGATGATCCTCCTTACAAGCGTTTTTACAAAGGAAAATATGATTTCATTTCTCAGGTAAAGTTCTTCTCCCTTCAGGGATTCAAGCCATTGATCCTTCCACGGGAAAAGAATACTTGTTTACATCATTAACAATCCTAAGGGTGATGAAAATAATGTGTAACAGTTGCGACAAATGACCATTGTGTTATCACTCTGTAAATTTCTTTTGGATGAGGAAATCAAATCACAAAGGTAACCACAAACTAGCTTGAGGCTAGAATCTATCCCTTCCAACCTAGAGAGGGATCTCTCTCTTCAAATCAATCAATGAAAGGATCGATTTGGAAATTCATCCAAAGGATATATCTCTATGGAAAGATTGAATTTATAAAATTGGTGACAATGTGAATAGAAATTCCATTGGGTGATGGAGTCACTGGAAGGTTAGAAATCAATGAAGGTTTACTAGATACTTGGTGAATTAAAAGGTGACTTGTCAAAGGAAATATAGAAAGCACTCCTTTAAACCAATTATATATCGTTGTAGATTTAAGATTACAAATAAAAAAAATAACCCCTTAGGACATCTATCAAGGATGAATCCCAAGGTGATTACAACATAGAGACAACTAAAAATACATGCAACAGAGCATCAAATATAGATGAATTTTGATACATATAGTTCACATTAACATAAATAAGAATATATAACACATATATGCATTTAGACTAGAATACTAAAACTGTGGGATCACATTCATAAAAAAAACACAATAGAATGTATCTATGGAGTCAAACTTCAAGGACTTCTGATCCAACAAATTACATTAATATCAAAGAAAATTTACGAAATGTATTCAACAGTATTTTCCTTACACACTTGCCAACCCTTTCCATATTTAATTTCATGAAATAAATACAATATGGCTCGCCCTTGGACCAAGGGATACGATATTAACCATTTTCACAAAAATAGAACTAATTTACATTGAAAATAGAAATAGTTGCAACTAGATTCCATAAAGCTAGGTAGATCTCTTGACCAAATTGATTTCATTGAATTTATTTAACCAAATACATGCTAGGTGTCAATTAAGATGTTATTTTCCTTCAAATTTCATTGGAGATGATATGGAAATATTTGTTGAGTTGTTGATGTGGAATTTGAAAGATTTTGGCACTTTGTCACAATTGCACAGCAAGGTTGTTGCGCAACAACAACCTACAATAGAAACATAATGATGTTGTGCATCAGTTGTTCCTTTTCACACTTTGATTATCTTTTCTGACCTGGGATGATTGATGATGATGGATAATGTTGATAATAGCTTCAATATTATGATAGGGTGCCTTAGAATCCCTTCACCCTACTTCAAAAAATCATTTGCCTCTCAAGATTTAGAAACCTTAATATATGTGAAACAGCCATGAATAAGCCCACATTACCTCTGAATGATAAATTCCTTGTATTGATGCACTCATAGTGTCTATCTTATTATCAATCAATTGATTGAACTTTGGAAATAAAAACTTCAAGTTTCTGCCCCAAAACATCACTAAGGAAGTTGCACAATGTGCCTTGCTACACAACTGTTAATTATACTTTTTACTGCTCATTCTCAAAACAAAGGCTCCAAAACATGGTAGGGAAGCATAATGATATGATTATATATAATGGTCCACCCTTGATAAAAAATCAATGTGCACAAAAATGAAATATTCAAGTATTTAGCGAATTTTGATAATTAGGGTTAGGGTTTTTTCCTTCTCCTCGTAGACAAAAAGGAAAAAAATGGTAAATATATCTCTAGGGGATCAAATATATGTTGCTTCATCAATAAAATCAAGCTTTCCCTTCCCATTCTTGTCTCTCTCCAACTGCTACAAGATTTGTTTGAGTGATATGTTCTCTTTCCTCAAAGTCAGGTTTTGATGATATATTTTCTTCAATTGTTTATGTAGTGGAAGGTTTCTTCTCACCATGAATATAAAATTATCTATTGCAAGATTATAATCATCTAGCGTTTCTATACATTGCATCTTTGTTCTTCTATTCTCCTCCCTTAGCTAAATTGTCATATCTTGTGCTTCTCTCAGTTGATTTTTTAGTCTTTTGAAAGTATGCTAACCCTCATCATAGGTAGTCCTCTTCTTTTTTGTTTCTATTGGGTGGATCTTTGCTAGAGTTTCTTATTGACATTGCAACTTTCTAGATGAGGATCTGGTTAAAGGAACACTAGTCTTAGGTATTTCTTTCCAACAGGTGAAAAGCACATTATTTTCCATGTTCTTGGAGGATATGCAACAGAACACAGTCAATGTCTGGAGGATCCCAGTTGAAGTGGTACAAGAAAATGAATGGATTTCTGATTTCAAGGAGTCAAAACATCAATTTTGGATCCAGTCCAGAAGGGAACCAAAGAAGAAATGGTTGGAAATGAGGTATTGCACATCACGTGAAGAAGTAGACTAGATTGTGAAAGATTGGCCTGCACAGTGGAAGGTTCCAGCAACAAAAAAGAAAGGAACAAATCATAAGGAGCTAGAAGAAGATGGAAAATCCAAGAAGACAAGCAGTCCAGTAGATAATACAAGGAAGGTTGCAAAGTGTGGTCAAGCCTCAGGAAGCAGCGCAGCAAGAAAGAAGCCAAGAAAAAAAAATATTGTGTCAAGGACAGAAGTAAAAGGGGATGATGAGAAGGGAGATAGCTCTCGCCCAAAGGAAGTAAAATATGGGGAATAAGAAAAGAATAAAATCGAGGCACATACCTCAAGCCCAACGAAGAAGAGAATGGGAACACAGGAGGAAGAAATAAGGAAAAATATGAAGTATCACAAGAATCCTCCAACCATCACTATTACAGAGGAAGATGCAGAGTTGGTCGTAGACAAAGTCCAGGATAAAGGAGAGGATTTAGTACATGGAGTAGAGGCACAAAGGACAGATATTATGGAAAAATTAGTAGATGTACATGACATATTACATAGACTGTAACTAGATAAAGTGCATCATTCAGCAGCACAGTAGAAAGAAAAATCACAAGAAGAATCAACACATCAAGAGAAAGAAGTCACAGCGTAGAGGCTAGTAAAGGACATGGAACATATGGAGTTGGTTCTGGAGAACATACCCACAAAAGCACTATATGGACTACAAACAATCGTAATGTAGGAAGTACAGTCTAGAGTTAGCGTGGATTCCACCAACCTAGCACTCGACCGCAAGGTGAAAGAGATTTTGCAAGTGACATGTGAACAGATCACACTGGAAAAGGAAGAAGAGAATAAGTGTGTAGATAAATTAGAGAATAATATTACATAGGTATACAGGAGTATCCCAAACTGTGAACAGGCACAAGAAGTTAAAGTAGAAGAGAAGATACAACAAATTTCATAGACCATGGAGAAATAAAAACAAGAAATAGCGGAGTTAATAGAGAAATTAACTCTGACCACACCTCCAGAAGTGTTGGAGAAAAGAGAGAAAGAAGATACTACGCATGTAGAGAGTATAGCATAGGAGGTTAAAGAAGTGGAAGAATTGTATAACATGACTGCACATATTTGGACTAGCTTGGAAGAGGATGAAAAGATCCACCAGCTGGAGTAGAGAGAGGAAAAAATGAACGTGGAAGTTAAGAAATTAAGGAAGAGGAAAAATACCATGGACATATCCCTAAGAATTAGGATTTTGTAGGAGATAAAAAATATGCAAGAAGAAGTAAATACTATGCAGGAGGAGAAACAAGATGGGGAGGCCATTTTAGCAACAAGAAGAAGGAATGATAGATGAGCTCTAAATAGAAAAAGGAATATGGGAACAGGCGCTAGCAAAAAGTAGAGAAGTGATGAAAGAGAACATGACAGAGTGGGCTTTGGAGACACTAGCAGGAAAGAGAACACAGGCCAAGGGAAGAGAGACAGAGTTGGCATCAAAATTTGATGCATTGTAAGTAACACTAGAGAAGGTGAGATAAGTCTTTGTGGCTCGGGACGAGCCATATGTTAGTGTTGGGGGCCTGTTGGAGTAGGAATGTTTGGAAGAAAATCACAACAAATTAGGAATATTGGACCAAGAAGGAAGAGCGCACCACATTTTGAGGAAAAGTAGTGTGTGGGGTAGGATTTGCGGAAATCTTGCGCAAATGTGGACAAACCTAGCCATGTTAGGGTTAGGGTTTTGGAGTCATATTTTAAGGGTTTAATCCATTCTTGTAATATAAATAGAAGAGATAGAAAGTAGGTTGAGGCATCTATGATCCTTAGAATCACTTTGTCATATTTTTTGGAGAACCTATTTTGAAGTCTTAGTGGAGTTGAAGTCTATTTTTTAGAGTTATAGAGATCGGATGAAGTCTAAGTATTTGAGGGTCGGGTCGCAAGTTGTCGATATTGGTGCGATCCTAGTCCACCTCACTACGCTATATTATGATGTAATGTGCACAACACCTTTTGATGAATAAGAAAAGAAGTAGAATATATTATTGGACATAGCCCCAGGGGGGGTGAACCATGGTAAAACTATGTGTGCAATGTGTTTTAATGTTTTACTATTTCCATAGTTATGATTGAATGGTTAGATAGATGAATGGATGGTTTATTTACAACACACATTATAATAATTATACACATGAATGAATAAATGTATCTGATGAATAGTATAATAGAATGCATGGTTAAGTATAAGTACAAACTAAGAAGGAACATCCCCCAATCCCTTCCATGACTGCAGACATCTGCACCCTACAGTCCCCCATAAACCATCTTGAGTGAGATTTCACTGTGCACTTTGTGCGTGGTGCATACTTTTGGTTTACCAAAAGGGCCAATGGTGATAAGGTTTTTTTTGGAGAAGTAAGGTAGAACCCAAATCAACCTATAAGTCCAACATCTTGAATGATGATCCATGTGATGGTTTCTATGCAAGATATCACAACAAATAGAGAAATTATTTTGTAGAGATATGAATTCTTGATAGACTAACATACACCTCCATCTAGATTAGTATCTCCAAGGAGGAGTGGAATTTCAGGGAATATCTCCTCCCTAAACATGTGGTACAAGTATTCCCACTTGAAAGCTTTCCTAGGGTCCATATAAAATTTGGTTTCATCGTAAATGGGTCATGGAATCATGAAGTCTATTTCTAGCTCAACTTCTTCCCAATCTGAGCTTAGCTCAATCACTGTCTCTTAATACTTCTTAGTTCTCTTAGAATCCATATCTAAATCCAACAACTCGTCCATTCCAACAACAACAAATGTTAGTGATGTTAAATTTAAATAGAAATAAAATACATGTGTCGAAAGAAATAGGTTTTAATAGGAGACAGGCATTTGGTAGTCTCATATATCTAATGTCAATTATTCTAGTGGAAATATCTATTCATGTTATGGCCATTTTACTACATCCTTTTTTCAAAGAATTTAGTTTGTAAGATGAGGAACCGAGTATGCATAATGTATTTAGATGAATTTGTTTTTCTTGCATTTCTTGCCTAAGATATTTTTTGGGCTTTATTCAAGCTAGAGAGGGGAAAAAAATTTCTCTTCTTGGCAAGCTTATCACTATATCATGTTGGGAAAAAACCCTCACTATTTACTCTGTGAGATAATCATTTTAAGGAAAAGGTTGAAAAGTCTATGATCGCCTCGTAGGATTCATTTTTTCTAAAAAAAAAAAGTTGTTTTAAAAGTGGGGTTTGGAGTGAATATCAAATTCAAGGCTATATAATTCATATTTTAGGGAGGTCCAAGGGTTTTTCCATGTATCAAAGAATAATCAGGCCCGTGAGGAACATAAAAAGAATATTTTTTTAGTGGGTTGTTAGAAGGGACCAAAGGAATTTGAGATTCATCCCCCCGGTCAAATTTGATGGTTAAAAATATTTACTAGATGTATTGGGAATTTCAACAAATTTTGACAACAAGTAGTAGATATTTGTAATAGTATTTGATGTCCAAGTCACCCCATGATGGAAATTATTCCCATTAAATTATATCCCTACATACTTGGGTTTTGGTCATGCTATGTTTTTCATCATCTAGTGGTCATAAAAGATTTTGGTTGGTGAAAATGGGAAAAATCATCTCTTTGGTCTTTTTCTATTTGTCACTTGGCTTGGTTTGGTGGCCAAGTGGAAAATGGGAAGTGGTGGAAGGTGTGGTAGATTTTATTAGCCAATGGAAGGATTTAAAATAAAAATAATCCAATTTTTACTAGGTTAGGGTGAAATACATGCTTGGAGAATGAAAAATGGTTGCTTGGGGAGGATTCATATGGATTCCATAAGTCATGGTGGCCTTGGGAATCTATATGCACATTTGTAACTTCTTAGGAATCGACATGCCTGAGGAGAAATTAAAATGGTAGAGAAAAATAGGCCCATTAGCCCTTTTATAAACAAAATAACCCCCTTTTCCCACTTTTCAAACCTTTTTAAAAGAAGTCACATCAATCTTATTGTGCATGTGAGAGTTTTGTTGAGGTGCAATATATGCTCGATGGAATGACTTAGAGAAATTCATTGAATTTGTGACATAACACACCTTTAGAAAGTTTCTCAGGGTGTGAAAAAGGAAACATGTCATGACACTCGAAGTTTTTCTTGGGTGTGATAAAGGGAGTTTCTCACAACATTTCAAAATTTGGCAAGTTGCAATTTGTTGCAAGGGAAAGTAATTTCAAGTATGATATGTCACAAAGGTTGAATACTTCAAGAGAAATGATACGTTATGATGAAATCCTATTTCTCTATGGTGCATTTCATCCTTAGAAATTTTCTAACATTTTGATGTATCACACTTGGAGAAAATTTTGCAGGATCTAACACATCACAAGAGATGAAAACTTCAAGAGGTGTGATACACCAAAATTTCCAAAATTTCTAAGTCTCTCTTTATCGTAGAGAAAAAAAAATTCTATGTGATACGATGTATCACACAAAATTGAATTTTCATGTGGTATATCGTACCAAGAGAAGTTTTCATGCAATGCAATAAAGAAACATTTCACAAGTTTTCAAGGATACAACAATGAAAACAAATTTGCTTGAAAATGGTTAGAACAAGAGACCAATGTTAGGATATTTAGACACTTAGGAGTTAGTTAAGTTCAACTTGGTATAATATGTCTTTAGGTAAAAATGTGTTTCTTATTGTGTTTCTTATTGTGTTTCGTTATTATGCATTAGTATTTATTTGTAGTTATGTAATTCAACGATCAAAATATGTTCTAGGCATAGAGTGATCTAACAGTTGATATTATCCTCAATCGTAATGAATATATTGATCGATGTCTTAACACTCGATTGGTCCATGGTATCTATTTAAAGAGAATGGAGGGTCATTTGATGATGATATATTGTGCTAAAATCTCTTCTAAAATGTTTTTATTTTGTATTAATTTATTTCCTCAAGTGGACATGTTGGTTGGGGTCGTGGACTATTTCCCTTTTCGAGGTTTTTAACCACATAAAAATATTGTTGTATTTATTTTTTATATGGTTTTGTGACCATTTACTTAATGTTTTCATCTTGTGTGGGACTAACCTATTTAGTCAAACATGGTATCATATCTTGTTTGAAGACTTGATCCCAATGTAGATCGAGATCTCGAACCTATGTTGCCACATTTCTGGTTCTTCTATTTCTATGCATTTATGCGTTGAGAGGACGGTTTCATTGCATTCAGAGTGCTTCTTTCAACTGGAAATATATTTCATTTCACTTGAATAAGTTTATGTTTTCCTAAGATATGACCTTTTTTGTTAGATTTGAAGGTATAAAGTCTAAATACGCCCTTTTTTTTAAATACACCCTTTTTTGAAGGTAGAAAGTCTAAATACGCCCTTTCAGTTTTCTGTTTTTATTTCTGGTTTGCTACTCTTTCTAGTATGCATACGATCTTTGTCTTGTGTTATGTGCAATCTTAGAAAATCGTAAATAGACCAGAAATAGTTTTTTCTCTTCTTTGTGTGCTCTTTTCTCTACACTTTTTGCAACCTCAATAAATTAGAAACAAAAAAAAAACTTGCATTTTCCAAGTAAGCTAACAAAGATCTAACCCCAATACTGTTGACATTTAGAAATCAAGTTTTGGAAATTTTTCTTGCTTTTGTGTGTAGTAGTAGTGTTAAAGTTTTTTTAAGGAAAAAATAAGGGTTTTGGTGGCAAGAACGCACTTCGAGGAAAAATACCCCTTCTCCTTAATTAAAATTGCTATATATTTTATTCTATCTCACTTGGTTGAAAGTTGTTTTATTTAATAAGAGGTCTTGATTTCAAGTATCTCTTTTTTAAGTTAATTTTTTAAAATTTCATGCAAACTTGAGTTATCTCATAACTTCAATGTAAAGTGCATTTCACTTAAATTATAAAAGTGAATCATTATAAAGTAACTTTAATATTATTTTTTTAGTTACATTTTGCATGCAACTTTAATTTATAAAGTAACTTCATTTTAAAAGTGATATAAAAGTGGGTCACTTCACAAGTAACTTATTTGTAAAAGTGAGAATATAGGCAAAGTTAGAGAAATGAGGATTTTTTTTCACTCAACCACCTCATTGTGCATCCATCATCATGTGGGCCAACTTCTACTTTCCATGTGTTTCCTTGGTTACTGATTATGTTTTTTTTTTAAAGGGCGTAAATTTCAAATCCAAATTTCATTTTCAATTTCATTTTCAATGTCATTTTTTTAAACAACCCATTTTTTGAGAGATTTCCATCTATACAATCAGTTTCTTATTTTGAATCCATTTTATCTACATATTTTAATATGACTTCTCCAAGTGATATTTTTCTTACCAGTACAAACTACTTATCATGTAAATCACATGTGGAGGATGTACTAAGAAGTAAAGAATTGTATCGGATTACCTGGGAAAAGAAAAGTCCCCCATTGATGCTGAAAAGAAATCCAAATGGGATGATAAAAATGATGAAGCACATGGATTAATCAAAATTTCATTATCTCCTGATTTACGGTTTCACCTTCAAGGAATTGATGACCCAAATGAAGCCTAGGATAAGCTAGAAGTCATACTTGGTAAAAACAATGTGATTGGATCCCACCATATTGAAAATCAATTAGTTACTTTAAGTCTCAATGATTTTCATTGCATTGAATATTATTAATCTAAGTTCAAAACACTTAGACTTTTACTTCAATATTGTAAAATAGATCTAAAGGATGGCCTTTGCATATATGTTATTCTTTCTAGGATTGGTAGTGCATATTCTTTCTTTGTATCTACCTTTTATGCCATCAAAAAATCTTTAGGGGTTTTTACCAAAATCTCAGTCTTGATTCTTTTTTTGATTCTCTTATTAGAGAGAAGGATAAGTTCTTTCAACTTGAAGTGATCATCATTGTAGGTACATATAACAAACCCTTAATGGCCCAACAGAAAGATAAAACCAAGAATCCAAAGAAGCGACATATGCACAACAACAATAAGAAGAAAAAAAAAAGGGATCTTAACCCCTCTCAACCAGCTTCTACTCCCAATGGTGACAAAGGACCAAAATCAAAAAGTAAGAATACTGACATGCATTGTAATTTTTGTGGGATATAAGGTCGTCTAGAGTCCAAATCCTTTAAAAATATGGAAGCCTTAGAAAAAAAAATGAAGAAGCACAACATCAATCTTGATTCTTCTTCTTCTAACTCTTATTCTCATGGACTTGCATTTTCTATTTCTAGTTTCTCCTTCAATGCAACATATAATTCTTCTTCTTATGATTCTTGTTAATTCTAGAGTATCTTATCATATGGATAAGGATAAAGGAATTTTGTATGCTCTTAATGTTTGTAACAACAAACAAATATTTATTGGTGATGATAGATATCTTATTGTTGTAGGGTCTGGAATAGTTCAAGTAGATAATCATCATTTCAATGATGTATTATGATGTATTATGTATTTCCTKCAACCTTCTATCAGTGTATCAAATCACTCATTCAGATGAAGGWAAAATCGTAGAGTTCTCACCTCACCAATTTGTAATCRAGKATTTAAAATATCCTAAGCATGTCCTAGSAAYTGGAATTATTGWTTATWTTACCAAGTTGTACAAATTTGACAACTTTGGGTCATCAAYGTYTCCATCAATTTTTGTTTCTTATAGCGATGACTTGAGAAAGATTTAGCATGAGAGATTTGGTCATCTAAACTATCACTCATTGCAACAACTATGTAATCAAAATATGGTCACTAGTMTTCCTATTGTTTATTGCAAAGATCRTGTTTGTGCTACCTGCATTCTCAAAMAAACATAAYTGGGATAGTTTTGACAAGCATGCCCCATCCCCCTTTGCAACTTGTTCACAGTGATTTGTGTGGTCCACTTTCTTCTCCTTCTTTCTCTAGGTGCAAGTACTTYGTAACTTTCATTTTTGACTTCTCTAGATGTGATTGGGTTTATTTATTAAAACTTAAGAGTGATMTTTTAACATGTTTTTATCCTACAARGCCCTTGTARSAAAACAATATCRACATCAACTTCAATTGTTAAGAATAGATAATGGAAGTGAATACGTGAACAAAAAATTCACAACTTATTGCACTACAAAGAGCATTCAAATGAAACATATTSTTCCATATACACTAAAACAAAATGGTGTTGTCAAGAGAAAGAATGGMACATTAAAAGAAATGGAAAATGGTATGATSCAATCTAAAGGTTTMAGTCTTCATTATTGGGTGGAATCCATCAATTGTGCCAATTACATAGTAAATCACACTCCCACAAAGGATTTAAAAAATATAACACTKGAATAATCATGGACTAAAATTAATCCAAATGTAAGCCACTTATATCTATTTAGYARTGAAGCATGGGCTCACATTCCTAATGAAAAGGGGAAAGCATTACAACCTAAAAGTGAGAAGTGCATTTTTGTTSGATATTATGATGTCAAAGGTTACCAACTTCTTCACCCYCATTCCAATGAAATAATTATTAGAAGAGATGTTGAATTTAATGAAAATGTGTTGCCTTGTGAGCATAATTCRTCAATTGTGYCATCTTCGACCTACGATCCATCTTTGAMTTTTGTTCCATCTTCTATTCTTATTATGGTTTCTTCTTAAGATAATCATAGTGAGGATGAAAATCCACCTCCACCTTCTCGCCCTCYTCCATATGAGTCCATTGAACATGAACCTGCACCAACAMCCCTTCTTCCTAAATGGATCCATTCAACATAATAAGTAGCTAGTGATCTTGTTGGTGATCCTACATATCGATGTTGGRCATGTTCATAGTACTAGMAAGCYTCCTCTCWTTTASATCAAGTTTCAGGTACTCATGATCCAGAAAAAAATTGTAGAAGCTTTTGACCGTCTAGATTGGGACATAGCCATGAATGAAGAATATTGTTCCTTAATGGMRAATGATACTTGGGATCTCTTACCTCTCTTGAAAGGAATAAAACTTKYCATATGTAAATGGGTGTATAGAACTAAGTATGCATCATATGGAAGTGTTGAAAGACATAAGGCCCAGTTATTTGGAAAAGGATTCTCTCAAGTTCAAGGCCCGGTTATTTGGAAAAAGATTCTCTCAAGTTGAAGGCCCAATTATTTGGACATAAATGGGAGGTCCATTAGATGGATGTTAAATCTATCTTTTTGTATGGGGATTTGCAAGAATAAATCTACATGGAACAACCTCTTGGGTATGTTCAAAATGACTCCAACCTTGTTTGTCACCTTAAGAAATCTCTTTATGGTCTTAAGGAAGCTCCTTGAGTTTGTTAAAATGGACATATTTCTTCTTGACACTATCTTTTCTAGATGTCATTTTGACCCTAATGTCTATACTAAGAAAGTAGGTTCAACCATCTCATAATACTTGTTCTTTATGTTTTTGACCTTATCCTTACTAATAATGATCCTAAAATTTTAACCCACATTAAATCCAACATTAAAAAAAAGTTTGAAATGGCATACCTAGGTTATTTGCATTATTTCCTTGGCCTCTAAATATTGCAAACTAAGGAAGGAACTTCCCTTTCCCAGTCTAAGTATGCATCTGACCTTCTTCTCCACTTTCACATGGAATATTTTAAACCACCCCCTTCTCCCTTCCAGTATGTAGTCAAACACTCTCGAAGTTGATGCCACTTAGTACCGTTAGTTAGCTAGTAGCCTTTTGTATTTAATGCATACCCATCCTAATATTTCCTTTGCTTTTGGTATTGTTGCCTAGTATATGTAATTTGATTTCTAGTTTATCTTTAGTTGTTGTATAACCTTCTTTATGAGTGTGGCAAGAGGTTAAAAAAAGAAAGGGAAAAAAATAAGATCGAGGATTATTTTTCATCATAATAACAATAAATTATTCATTATTTGTATTATTATCATTTATATATTTAATGTAGAGAGGATTTCTATTTTCCCATTTCCTTTGAAAAGTTTTTGTAACATTTGTAAAATATAATCCCTTTACTTATTTATAAATAAAAAATTATTATTAGTGAGGTCACCGTGAAACATGAAACCCCTTTGTCCAATAATTTGATTAGTAAAATTTAACCATGAAACCCACTCAAATTATATATAACTATTAATAATTTTATGTAAATTGAGATAATATACATTATAATTAAAAAAAAAAAAATCTTAATAAATATTAAATGAACATTATAATTACAAGTTCAAAACTTTTCCAAGCAATTGTATCACACTAACATGGTACAAGTAATAATATATGGTGTCTAATTTTTTTCCTCGTAATTGTAACTATATTAAGTATATGTTCAAATTTAAAAGCTCTAAACTTTTTTTTCATTTATTTTTGGTAATTGTAATCACATGAAGAGAATACATGTTATAATATATGGGATCTAATTTTCGAATACATGTTATAATATATGGGATCTAATTTTCTTCCTCGTAATTTCAAGCAACTATATTAAGTATATGTTCACATTTACAAGCTCTAAATATATATATTTTTTTTTTGGTAATTGTAATACATGTCTAAACATTTTATTTTTTTTCTTGTTTGGTAATTGTAATCACATGTAGGGAAACATGTTATAATTGATAGAAGTTACGATTTACTATTTATAATCATGTTTGGTAATTGTAACTTCATTAACTCCATAGAACGTATACATATTTTTAATACAATTCTCTAACTCTAATTACTCATTACTATTTTTAGAAGTTACAATTCACAACCTCTATTTTTAAGTCATAATTTATAAAAGCAATTCTTAAATTGTAAAAATTAGAATATTCGTATAGCAATTTGGACATAATCGATGACATTTCAAAATCTTCACTCGTTGACCAACATGTTCTATGTAACCCATAAATGTATTCACATGAGTGGGATGGTTAAATTGTTAATGCTCATTCATTTGTATTTAGTTCACTTGAAGTATGGGAGGAGGTATGGTGAGAAATTGGGTATCTTTATTACTTGAACAAATTCCAAACCATTGAAGAAAATATCCAGTCACCCATTAGCACTGATGAAAAACTATTAAAAAATGGATTTGAACCCTACTTATATAACTTCCACTTTAAACAAAGAAAAGTATACCCAACTAACTAGCAATTGAACCTAGGCTAGCATAACCCATCTATCTATAAATTTAATTCAAACAATAAATTTCATGCTTCAAGGAAAATATCAATTGTTATATTTGACAAATAAATTTCATGCCTTAAGGAAAATATCAATTGTTATATTTGACATATTGTAGCTGGGCTCATAAGATAGATGGCTACTCTTAACTCCTACTTTGTAAAATTATCGAATTGTTATATGGTTTGCACCTTACCATACTAAAGGAAAATAATTTTCTCCGAAACTACGGAGTTGTGTGGGATCACTATCAAGAACTCAATTAAAATGCCAATAGAATATGCACCAATAGTAGGGTCTCCAACTAATTGATAGGTTAGGAATGCCACGTCTAACAAGGGTGCAACATCAATAGCAGTGCAACAAACTTCTACACAACTCACACTATGTAATTTATGAAATTATCTAACTCTCAATTCTAGTTGAAATTTGGTAGCATTTTGAGTGAATCTCATTATGCTTTGTATGAAACACATCTAAGAGTGAATAAGATGTATGCAAATTTGAAGCCCAATTCCTATTGGGAAAGGATGAAAAATGATGAGGCTCAATTTGTAGACAAGTATTTAGAGTGCAATCTAGTGAAAGTTGAGCATGGAAAACCAACAAGTTTATCATGGCCCCATGTTATTATGCAGCATAAGTGGAAGGAAATATCAATGGAATTCATTTTAGAATTATGTGTGACAACTAGGAGGTACAAATGGTAGACAAACTCACAAGTTTCAATTAAAGTAACTTATAAAGGACATGAGTTGGCACATGTGTTCATAAGTGAAATTGTATAGTTGCATGGACTTCCAAAAGAAAATTATCTTGGTTAAAGACTATGTACTTACAAGGAGATTCTAGAAAGGGTTTCCAACTACTTTGCAAAATTGGGTAAATTTTAGTATAGTGTATCACTTTGACACAAATGGGAAGACCAAGGGATTTAATCAAATACTTGAGGATATGTTTATAATAGATGTGATGGATCGAAAAAACAATTGGGAAGACTACCATCCTTTGGTTAAGTTTGCATACTTTTAATAGTATGGAACCTTTTGAATTGGAATATGGGAAACCTTGTAGGACTACTCTCAGCTAAGACAGATTAGAGGATGTAATTATTATGGGATCTGAAGTAATTTAGAAGATGGAGAATAACAATGACTTAATCAAGAAAATGTTAAAGGAACGTCAAAAGAGATATATGAATGCACATAGAGTGTATAATAGTTTCAAAGAGAGTAATTGATCTGAAAAATGAGGAAGACTTGTCTCTTTTAAATTGCAAGTGTAAAAATGGTATGTGTTTGGGTAATTGGATCAAGTTACAAACACATAAATTAAAGAGTTTTCACACTTAAGATGCACATAATAACCATCAATTAATAGCCAACAACCAACAGTAAACACATAACACAACAAATGATAAAGGAGTTCAACCCTCTCTTGGGCTACATCTCATGGTCCAACTTCTAATGGATCTTTTATATTGTTTTCTCAAAGTGATAAAAACAGTGATTTGCAGTGCTTAAAATGCCAAATAGATGGCTCCAGTGGCTCCAGAACATCCAAAAACCCCTAGTTGGACTCTTTCTGCACCTGGTTTCGCCAAAACATGATGAAGTTACACCTCCTAGAAGTTTTCCCCTTCAAGCTTGTTGTCTCCGGTTCGCCAATTCGCACATCTGTGAGACTAACTTGGCTCCCGCAGCGTTACTGGGCCAAAAACATAGCACACCACGCCTTTCCAAGAAATGTGGCAAAATGTCACACTGTTAGTGCGTTGGACCCTTTTCTCAACGGAGGTAAAGGTCGCATGGGGGGCATATGGCCACGTCCCAACGCCTATATCGGCCCCCATTACATAATGGATCAACTCTGCGCCAATGTCATGTGGAGTGGAAATATGGCAAGGATTTTGCGCCTTCCAGATCCCACGCCATCGGTTATATGGAATGGTTTTATGTTGAGCGCTAAGGGCTAGTCTCTGCACCTTCCGGTTCCCAAGCCAACGGTTATGTTACGGTTGTATTGTATATGAGTTGAGCTTTGAGCCAGGTCTAGACACCATTCAAAATGGTTTGTGCGTGTGCCAAAGGGTAATAGGTAGTGGTCATATGCATTGTCATATAGACTGGGGGTTGGGGCTAAGCCCCGGCCCTTTTCTCCACCAATGTAATTGTTGCTTCAACTTAAATACAAGTTTCAACATGTATGATTAAGACATAACCCACGAGTGGGTTGGTAGCCCGGGCCCTGCCAAACCGCTGACGTGTCCACCCGGAGGTCGGGGGATCGACCCCCGCGGATTTTACCAAATTTATTTCAATGGAAGGGTGCGACAACCCACGACTGGGCCACGTGGAACCATACAACTTGCCCATTAAATGACATGTTTCAACACCCCATTTGCTCACGTGTCTGCCACTGAGCCTACCCTTTCATCATTCCAACTCATCACTTCTGCATCATTGTACAATTGTACAAACTGTACAGTCAACTACCACGTCAGCATTGTACGGACTGTACAGTCAACAAAATTTTGCTTGTTTGGAAAAATGAACAAAACATGATATCTCACTCATATGATGTCAATTTGAACCCATTCAAGTTGTATTGGGATCATGAAGACGATGCCTGTGCCCATGTCCGTTTTGAATCAATTCCAAGAACTTTGAGTTTTGAGCAAAATTTGATCCCCTAGATCACTCCTCTCCATTGGGAAGCTTTTGGACCTCTAAAAGACTACTTTTAGTCAATCTGAATATGAGGGTACAGTTCCCTCACCTTTCCAACCTCAATCCACTTGGCCTTGCTTGGATTTGTGCCTTTAATACCAACACGAAACTTGTCATGTCTTGCTTTGTACTTGGCTTGTCTCCTTTCCAGTTGTTCTTGAATGGTTTGATGCACAAACTGAAATTGTTCAATGAACTTCTTGGCCTTGTCAACATCACTATGACTATCAATAGCCACATATTTTCCAAAGATAAAATCTAAAGGATATTTTGGAAAGTAGACAAAACATGCTTCAAATGGAGGTGTCTGAGTCAATGAACGCTTAGCCCAGTTATAAGCATGTTGAAAGTAGTGCAGATTATCATCCCAAAACTTAGATTGCTTTCTTTGCAAACTAGCCATCGTCTTTCCTACACCAAAATGGTCAACAACAAGAGAAGAATGTGCTTCCCTTATCATGTTGACTCTTTCCCCCTATGAAAAACATAGTTTGCCAAGATACAAAAGTTTACCATGCACATAGGAATCCAATTCCTCAACTTGGTTAGTACGACACAAAGTTGTATAAACATTTTTGAAATCAACATCTAAAGCATATTGTTCCCAATATCTCTCATGCATGATAAGATTATGATTAAAAATAACTGAAGCACTAAGAATAGGCCTAGTAAGCATATCATCAACTTTGTCATAAATGTCTTTCTTATACCTTATCACCAAGTGGAATACATAGCTTGTCAAGGCATGCAATGGAGATTTCTTTGTTTTCAAATATTTCTTCCATGTGTCTCCTTCAACAATCATATTAGTAGTCTTGTTCAAGGCTCTGAAATATACCCACATACGCCATATATCATCTTTATCTGGTACCAAACCAATTGGTGACCTGCATGTCGATGTGCTTGGTTTGATGACCCCTTTGACAAACAACTCCTGGACTTGTTTTATGTTTTCAACATTATCCATGACTGACATCTTTCACATGTCAATGTTTGGAAGAGGACCATCTTTTTGCAATTGAATCTCATGTTGGATACCCCTTTTAGGAGGAAATCTTCTTGGTTCCTGAAACATCTCAACATTTGTTGATTAAGGTTGGTTGTCATTGATGTCAACCCTTGAAGAAAGCCCCATAGCACAAAGGTTTAGGTAATGGACCCAATATTGTTTGATTTAAATATGACTCATTATTGTTTTGTCATGGTTGATAATAAGTAAATATGGATGAACTCCAAAGTGGTCCCCTTATGATGAAAGCCCTCACGGGAAGACGCTTTGTGGAGTAAGAGAACCCATGCTTAATTGTTGAATAATGAGATGAAGGACAGTGAATTTGTCAGGGAAAATATCCTATATGAATATTTCTTATCATGTCATTTCCGGTGGTATGTGGAATGTTACATAATTCCTCACGGTTAGAGAGTTATGGCCATGAGAAGTTGGAGACCCCAGGTTTGGGTAATGGACCCAAGTTTGTTTGATG
>JZKD02S1761908.1:269521-364174 GCA_000966675.3 Picea glauca | reverse complement strand
TTAAAGATCAATTCAACACAATGCTTGTCTCGCTAATTGTCTTTGTATGAATGAAAATCAAACTAGCACAAGCTAAAGTCATACAAACAATGCACCCTCTCGTTGCAATCAAAACAAAAAAGTGAAAATGAAACAATCGAAGAGAAAACACAATTCACACCCAAAAAGAAAAAGTTGAAGAACAATGACCTTGACTGAAATAAATATAAAGAGGTTTGTAGGCCTTTGATGACCTTCACCAATATTTTTACTCAGCTGATGAGGAGAAAAGAACAATGCATAGGTTTCGAATTTCACTCAATAGGGAAAAACTCAATGAAAATAGTGAAGAAGGCTGTAAGATCCAATCAACAAGGTGTTTATTCTTCAAAAATATAGATGTCAAGGCTGAAAGAGAAGAAAAATTGACTCTCTAGATCACTCAGCAAAAGAGACACAGAGGCAAACCCTGAAAAAGGTAGTTCTAGAGGGTTATTGGGCCAAAAAGAGGATGGCGCTCTGTTGCCAAGGGCAAGGAGCATTATAGCACTCTGTTCTAAGGTATTAGGAGTGCTGGCACTCTGTCAGGGATCTCTTGATGAACCCAAGAATTTGAGTACATCTGCCTCCTAATCTCGAAAGATCGTTTCCTTATTCTCCTCACCGGGCTAACAACTCACCCAGATTAGGGAGCGCTCCTTCAAAAGGGGCATCAGAGCACTAGAACGCTCCCAGATAGGTTCAAGGGGAGCGCCAACGCTTCAAAAGTGGGCAGCACTCCTGCAAAGGGGTAAAGGAGAGTTATAACACTCCTTGAGGCCTTATAGAGGAGCGCCAGTGCTTCTAAGGCTGTTTCAGGGGAGCGTTCACCCTCAAAATTCTTGATTGGAAGCCCTTTTCAGGTGTTAAGAGATGTTTGACTCTAGTGAACCAGTTCTCCTTCTTCAAACCAAGTACATAAAATGTTTTAAGTGCCTCCTTAGTGTCGTCATCATGGCAGTATGATTCAACAATGTTTGTGACACTTGTAACCAACTTGCGACGCTTGCGAAAGTTGTAAGGAAGTTGCGACACTTACGACAATTGAGAGGAATATGCGACACTTATCCAGTTGAGTGATTTTGATGTGTAACACACCCGTTGGATTGTACTAGTGTACCTTGAGAGTCATTGACATTAACGGTGATTTCCCTCACACTTGTTAATGGTATACACTAATGACCGGTAATCAAGTGGTTTCTACCATGTTCAACTTCAACACATGTATTCACATGGTTAGATTCGTACTATGGAATGGTGGAGATGAAGACCCTAGATATTTTATGATAGATTCAGGTTGTGTTGGAGTATATTCAAATTGTATTGTTGCATGTATCCACAGTGTATGTCTCATGCCTATGTTCAAATTTGAGTCTTTAACACATAGATCCACAATGTATTTTTGGTGGCTATGTTCATATTTAAGTCATATTGGCATGGATCCACAGTGTATGTTTGGTGGCCATGACCTATCTTACTTGACACAGATATTTGCATGTCGACATTGATGCTTTGAGTCATTTGTATTCTTATTATGGTAATGCCTACCTCAGTGATGATATATTATTGTACTGTATTTCCTTTTTTGTTGGTAGGTTTCCGACCGACGTGTTCCTTGTTCCCTACACACACTCGACAAAGTATTTCAGCTATCACTATGTTTTAACTTCATACTTTGGGGGGACATCTATTACACATTATTTTTTTCACCCTTAGGACTGTCAATGATGTAAATATGTATTCTTTTCTTGTGGAAGGTTTAATGGCCTGAATCCTTGAAGGGAGAATAAATTTACCTGAGAAATGATATCATATTTTCCTTTGTAAAACCCTAGTAAGGAGGATCATCACACCCTGTCTAGTTTTAGGGGTGTGACGATCCCAGATCGTCACATACTCTACTATACCTAGCCTAAGACATTGTCTCACTCTTCTCAGTTCTAGGGGTATGATGATTTTTGTACGTGGGAAAAACGAGCATCTTCTCGATGCTTCTAGAAGGAGAAGCTTCTATGGCAATGTGTCCTCTGATTGGTTTGGATCTTACTCGCTTTTATGATTTAGTGGGATCATCCTAACCTCCTCACCTTATCCTCTTTAGATTATAAAATGAGAGGAGATCTCATGGAGAAAGTTAGCTTGGGCTTGGTAGGTTGGATTTAGTTGTTTTGTAGCTTGGGAAATTATCTTGATAAAGTTGGCTATAGTTTGATTGAATAGTAATTGTGAGTAGCTATCAGATCTACAGTCACAAAATACATGGATTAGAAGTGTGTGGGAAGCAAGGGACTATTGGAAGGGACCTTACAACATCAAGGCCTCGGTTGTATTATCCTTTTCATATTTTTAATACAACAATATATTTCTTTCCCATAAAATTGTCTTTATTTTATTGTATGAATCCTTGATCACATACATAGGTTTTGTTGAGTATACATTGTTTCTCTTAGTTCATTGGCTTGTGTCTTTTTATAGGTTCATCATCCCATAATCCTTGGAATGGAGCGAGGATGAAACTAGCGAGGAAAAACTACATTTAAATGCTATGTAATTTATCTCTTGTTAGTTAGTATGCTTGATAATTAAAACTTAGGGACAATTTTATATTCTGTCTTGTTTTGTTCTAGTTTCAGGATGAAACTAGGGAGATCTGTTTGTGTCCGCACTTACCGATTAGTCCGATAACAAAATTGGTGACCATAATGGGGAACAATTGTTTTCCTAGTTTGTCTTTCTTTCTTTCTTTGATTTCATGAGTTCTGTTTTCTGAGTCACTAGGAGATCTAGATGAACTCTTTGGTTGTTTAAATTAACTGGAAAACCTTCTTTCTTTTTATTTTTTCCATTTTTCCTTTGATCGTTGCACCCTAATTTGAGATACAGTGCGACGATATGGGATCAACACACCCTACCTTTTGACACAGTGTGACATCGTTGCACTGTATTTGTTCTCTAGCCTGCGATGATCAAGGATTTTCATGCTGTGTTAGTCTACAACCAGTGACAATTATGAAAAAAATGATTTTGGATGGTTTTTCTTTCCCAGATCTTAGATATGGTTTTGGGGTGATTTGTTGGGTCTGATTACAGTCTTCTTGACAACTTTGAATTTGATTTTAGCTATTTTTAAAACAAAAAATTGTAATTTCTTTCTTTGCATCAGATTGGGGGCATCTTTGCATTTGAAGTAGTGAAATTGCATGATTTTTGGCATTTTTGGTTGTGAATTCTTAAAAACAAATCCCCCTCATGGCCAGTGGTGGGGGGAAAGAATTGTTTATTGGTGTACAGTCTCTTTATCTCATTTCTTAAAGTTCTTGATATTGATGAGTTTAATAAAATTTTGGGACATTGTGCATTTGGGAATGATAAAATGTTTCTCCTTCTCGTAATATAGCTTTCATCGAAGTGAAATATTTTCATTCTCATTTCGTTGCATTGTTTAGAGTTGGTCAAAACATCATTTAGTTTGTGCCATTTTCCTCTTGAGTAAAAAACATCCTTAAAATAAAGCGCTTATAAAAATTGATTAGACATTTTTGTATTTTCTAGTAGAAAACCTACATTAGCTTAAGGTGTAGGGCTTTGGAGTAGGTTGAAAGGATAACTTTCCAAAGCTATCAAACAAACATAGAATCTTGTTCTAGGGAGTGGTATATCCACTTGCTACATTTTGTCTTGGGAATCCCTTCTAACACAAGGGTCAATCATGAGGTCGCATTAAGACTGGTAGAGTTACTCAACCTTCTTTGTCGATCTTAGTGTAGAGATTGCATGTATTATTGGGGGTCACTTGAGAAGAAAATCTTGTGGGAACCTTCTTGATTTGATTTCGAGCTAGATACCCTGCCTTTGTGCATAGATCAGATTGTTTAATATTTCCCCAGCCGTCATTATCGTAATTGGTAACCTTAGTAGACTATCTCTTTAGGGTCTTTACATAAGGTGACTGTGGAGGGGCAAGTCTTCATTGTACCTGGAATTGACGTTGGCCAAACTCACTTGGGATCCTTGGAGGGTATACCCATGATTATGTGTGGGAGCTAGCACTAGGGTGTAAGTCTGTTAAGCAGGTGATCAACGAAACTTTTCCACCCGCTCTATCTCATCCCCTTTGTACATTGTTCCCGCGATGTTGGATTTCATCACCAACTAGTGTGTTCATTGTAAGAAGGTTTTGTTTGCTTGATTTCTTTCTAGATTTGTAGCATGTGTTGTTTTTTTTTCCCTAGCAAACTCTAGGTTGGATCTGTATTTAAATGGCATCAGTTCCCAGAATGAACAATGAGGGAACCCCTTTTCTAGGGGAACCTTTTGTTTTTCCTTCTTACAGAAACATTGGTCCTCCTCACATTGCTACTTTGAGCCTTCCAGGTCTCAGAATTGGATTACCAGTATGTTTTTTTCCACTCTGGTAATCCTAAATGCAACTAGTTCTTCTATTGTAAGCACTTTCCCCCAAGAGCATCAACCTCATGTTGATACTTGACCTTCTTCACTGGTAATATCTTCTTCACCTTCTCCACTTGCAAGGTGTTCTTCCATTTCATCTTCTTCGTTGAGTGAAAGTTATGAAACTAGTAACTCGGTGGCTAAGAAGAAGAAGAAAAGGAAGAATAAGAATAAGGAAAATAAGAAGGGTCCAAACTTCCAACCACTGCTGGACATGTTGGAAAGAAACCAGTTACTGTTAATCGTGATGGGAGTGTTGATGATGCTAATTTCACCCGAAAAACCCATAATCCCAAGTACCCTTGCAGGCTTTGTAAGGGTAGCCATATTCTTAAGGATTGCCCTGGTCTATCCAAGCTTATAGAAGCATGGTATACACACCCTTTCCAACCCATATCATCGGCCTCTGAACAACATGTTGATAAAATCCCATCAACTAGTCACGATATCGTTGGGAAGAAGAAAAGTAGAGTCAAGTTCCCGAGTAAGTTATGCAGAGGGAGTCATCAAACTCACCTTTTCCATCATATGGATGAAGCCTAGAAGTTACTGTAATAAATGGCTATTTACCAACCTCAATCTCCAGATGCTTACCGTAGGCTTACTCTCAACCCACCTGCAGTTAATGGAATGATCAATCCAGTTCCTTCGTCGATTAGTCCAGTTAATCATGTAGTCAATCTGGTCACGTCCTTAGTTGAAACAATTGAAAAATTGGTCGATCTGATCCCATCTTCGGTTGATCCCACTCTCCCGTTAGAGAGTGCAACCCAAGCGGTCCATCTATTTCTAGTCATCGATCCCATTCTCCCCTTGGAGAATGCAACTCAAGTGGTCGATATGATCTCATCATCGATCGATCCTAATGTCTCTCTAGAGAGTAAACATGATACTTCCCATGTTTTTCTCATTAATACAGAATCTACCGTGCCAGGGGGCATTCCTCCTTCTCCTGTGGAACCCCCTCCAAGCAATGAGGCCATCCTTTTTTATTGGGGTGAGCTAACTAGACCTCATCTACCCTCTCACATTCCTTTCAAGATTTTAGTACATATTTGTGGTCAGGATGTTCCTCAGACGCTGATAGATGAAGGTTCGGCTGTTAGTATTTTGTCCTCTATTTCTTGGCAAGCTTTGTGTTATCCTTAGCTTGTGTCGGTTATGCAGAATCTGTTAGTTTTTAACAAAAGAACCATTCACCATTTGGGATTCCTTCCTCTGTTTCCCATAACTTTGGGAGAGAAAATTGTCTTTATTGATGTTATGGTAGTCCAAGACCCCTTGGATTTCTATTTACTCCTTGGGCGAGATTATGTCTATGCCATGGAAGCTAGTTTGTCCACTCTTTTTCATGTGATATCATTCCCACACGATGGAAGAATTGTGACTATTGATCAACTTTCGTTTGTTGGCCCTAACTAGACCTTCAACTCAATGACCTCCCTAAATGGTTCTTATATGCAGTCAGTATAACCCTTGCCACAAGTCAATTATGTGGCATTGTCTCCCATGCCTTCAACTATTGATTCAGATGAGACTCTCCCTATAATCTCAGTCTCTTCTGACTTAGATCTAGTAGTTTACATGGTTATCTCTTCGGTAGGGCTATTAGATCCTGGTCTCCTTACCCCTATCGCGACCCTCGACGTGTGTTCCTTCTAGAGTGTTTTTCTTCCATCCAATGAATATCTCTTGGAAGCCATGTTTGAATTTTGTCCCTTGACATGGTGTTCTTCCAGAGCATTGTCCTCTTGGAAGCCATGATCAAGAAAAGGAGTTGAGAATGGTTTTCTGATTTCAAGCTCATTAAAAAATGAAACTAGCTTTGAGCATGGTTTTCTGATTTCAATATTGTTAAAAAATGAAACCAGTTGTGAGCATAGTTCTTGTTTCTGTTTCAAGCTCGTTAAAAAATGAAACAGAGGTCTGGGGATTGAACCTAGATTCATGAGGATAGTTTTTGTGTCTCTGTAGAAACCTCATTAAAAAATGAAACAAAGCTTATGGGCATAGTTCTTGTTTCTGTGTCAATGGTTTCAGCCTCTGGAATTCATGCTGAAGTTAAGCAACTAGCTTCTTAAGCTGGGGGATAAGTACCAACCATCCCTGGATTCTGCGATGGGAAGTCACAAGCATAGTTTTCTCTGGTTCAAGCTTGTGTAAAAATGAAACCACCTACCTCAAGCATAGTTTCCTTTGGTTCAAGTTTGTATAAAAATGAAACCAGGTCCAAGCATATTTTTGTTTAGTTTTTAAGCTTGTGTAAAAATAAAATCTATCCCAAGCATAGTTTTTGTTTTGTTTTAAGATTGCGTAAAATGAAAATAATCTCGAGCTTAGTCTTTGTTCTTTCTCATGCTCGTAAATCAATGAGAATATTACCAAGTAAAATTTTATCACTTTTTTAGACTCGTAAAGGTTATACGAAAAAAGGAACCCCCTGGAGTTCCCTTTAATCTCTTTTCAGACTCTCTAAACATGAAAATATTACCGAGCGATATTATTCTTTTCACGCTCATTAAAGTATTTGAAGAAAACATTTGTTGAGCAATATATTATCTCTTTTTCGGTCTCATCATACTACTTTACGAAAAAGGACATTTTGGAGTTTTCTTTAAGTGTTTTTCTGACTCTCTAAACATGAAAAACCCATGAGTTTTATTTCCTTCGACTCATTAAACAAACATTGAAAGACCCATATGGGATCAGACCACTCCTTTCGAGGGTTTTTTAAACATACTCCAAGGGACTCATCCGAATGATGGGCTTACAATTCAAGCATATGTTATCCTCCTCAATCTTGTGTAAAAATAAAGAGGTACTCTCCATAAATGGTGGGGGGAAAAAATTGGGAAAGAAATGTGTCTAAACCTATATTCTATGGAATAGTTTCTTTTGAACATGACACCCTTTCAATATCCTTGTGTCTAGGTTGGAAAATAATCTTGTCTCTTGATCATAATCCTTTATAAGATTACAAATTGGTCTATGATCCCTGTTGTTGAGTCAGTTTTTGCAAGACAATTGTCATGTTGTCAATATGTTCAAAGAGAAGTTCAACTCGGAAAGCCTTCTATTGCTTTGACCATTTCTGCAGTCCTTAATCCTTCTATTTCCTCGACCATCCCTGAGTTAGTCCTAAATCACTGGTTACTATAATATACTTCAAATCTTGTTACCATTTTCATGTCATTGATGGGGGATACATTAAGGCCCTCCTGTGACGAATCTATTCCTGTCGAATTCAACTCAATATATGGGAATTAGACTTAGAAACTAGTTGGTACCTTGGAACTTGCATCCCTCAATGGCAAGTATCCTTGCTTTCCACAGTGGGTTTTCATTATTAACCCCTGATCAAGAGATTCCGACGAGTAGCTATCAGATATACAGTCACAAAATCCATGGATTAGAAGTGTGTGGGAAGCAAGGGACTATTGGAAGGGACCTTACAACATCAAGGCCTTGGTTTTATTCTCCTTTTCATATTTTTGATACAACAATATATTTCTTTCCTATAAAATTGTCTTTATTTTATTGTATGAATCCTTGATCACATACATAGGTTTTGTTGAGTATACGTTGTTTCTCTCAGTTCGTTGGCTTGTGTCTTTTGACAGGTTCATCATCCCATAAGCCTTGGAATGGAGTGAGGATGACACTAGCGAGGAAAAACTACATTTAAATGGTATGTAATTTATCTCTTGTTAGTTAGTATGCTTGATAATTAAAACTTAGGGAAAGTTTTATATTTTGTATTGTTTTGTTCTAGTTTCAGGATGAAACTATGGATATCTGTTAGTGTTCGCACTTACTAATTATTCCTATAACAACAACCCCAAGGTCTACTTCAAAATTTTCACATTGAACTCATAGGTGAAATAGTATTAATCGACGTCGAGGTGATCGATGCCCCTTTAGAATATAATATCTTGCTTGTTCATAGTTACATGTATTCCATGAAGGAAATTTCTTCATCAATGTTTCGCACCCTGATTTCCCCCCACAATGGAAATATCATTACCATGGATCAAATTATGCACTACAAACCAATCCCATTGCTAAACCTAGACAATATTCTTCCCCTCATTAGGTCCCATTCAAATATCTCACCAATCATAGATATAGGCCCAAGAATGTTTCAGGATCCATCAGTGTTGGGCACTTATCAGGGTGATCCACCTCTTTTTTCACCCTCTAATTTGGCCCAAGTATGTATCATAACTTTTGTTACAAAAAAACCAAATGATTAGTATACCCCTACCACCCCTACCTCTCATCCTATCCTTGAGAGACCCAATCCTAAGTCTTCTTTTGAGGCCCCCAACATGATTTTCACCCACCCACAATGGCACACTCTCGCTCTAGCCCTTACTTATATACCATTATTTTACCCCCCACCAATATTAATGAAATATTAGTTAGCTTCCACCCTTACGCTTCTTAATATGATAATCACAATCCTTATCTAGTATTTGGACCCACCTACTATGGTTCCAATATCCAACCCATCTCTTCCTACCCAACCAAGAGGGTTCCCCACACAGATTTTGGTTCAACATTCCTTACCTCCAACATCGTGGGACACAAATTCACTACTGGGGATAAGAATAAGAAAGTTGGGGGAAACACTCGACCCACTGCTCGAGTACAACCACCATGTGTGCTTTGTGGAGCCTTGAGTCATCCTACTCATTTATATCCCACTCTTCCAGAGGTCAGGAACCTTATTCCACTCCCCCGTGAAGCACTGTTATTTCCAACCCTAGAAGGCCCATCCACCACACCTGCTATAGAATAGACTACCATGTGCAACAAAACATTGTGTTGCAACTTTTCATGTGCCATATGCTCACAATATGGCCATTAAATACAACATTTTCCCACTCTCCCACAATTCTGAGAAACCTTGAGTACATTTCGACAAACATGTTTAATTGAACCTACCCCAACAATATCGCCCAAAGTTATATTGAACTAGGTTGATTCTCCTAACACATACTCTGTTTCCACCATGATAAATAAAGGTTGGAATTTACCCTACATAATTTGTGGTCATATGGACCATTTCACATATTGGTGTCCATTAATCATTGCATAGCACACCCACCAGATGACTTCTCTCAACAATTCTATGACAACCTGACCCCAAGACATACCACACCCACCCATTTTAGAGCAAGATTTCATACATATTTTCCCCCTGGTATTTCCAATCCCATTATCACCAAATACCCTTCCTCTGACCCCACCTAACTCACCATTCATCCTAGAACTCAAGATCCTTCCTCATATGAGGAACCCCAATACACACACGGTGCATATTTATTACCTTTCTTCCCACAAATAACCATTTCTCGTGGTAGAACCAATCATCCTTGTTGAGGATCATCTCACTATATCACAAGCTCCCATTGATTTCACTCTCTCAACAATGTTTGATCCTTCCACCACATATACACATATCACACCAGACTCAAGTGGTCTTACCACAAAGGATCTGTTAGAGGATATCATCTTCCACTCTGATGAACATATACTCAAATCCACGATGACACCAGATTACCCATGGGATGATATTCACCATTGTTCATTTTTCCTCCCATCAGATATTTTCCTTCCCACTGATAATACCATAATTTGTGTGGTGGAAACCAAAGAATTCATTTCCTTTGGGTATATTGATTGGTTCAAAACCCCAATTCCTTCCCCTAATGATTTTGAATAAGGAAATATGGCCAAAATTTCTCCCACTATCAATGTGGACATTTCTATTAAACCTGACATCATCAAGGAACTCACTCTTGGCGTTGCATGTTCCACTGAAAAATTCCATGCTTATCAAACACTCTTTAAGGAATATCGTGACATTTTCCTAGTCATACATGTAAATTTTTGGCCTAGACCCTAACATTGTCGAACATTGAATCAATACATGGCCCGATATTTCACCCGATCACAAACAATAATTACCCCTGCATCCTTCCAAATCCATGGCTATCAAATCCAAAATAGACAAGTTATGTATTGTTGGGTTCATATACCCCATTGTTACACCTCATGGCTCTCCAACCATGTCCCCGTTAACAAAAAACAAGGCATCATACGAGTCTGCACTGACTTCTAAGACCTTAACAAAGATTTTCCCAAAGACAACTTCCCCACACCTTTCATTGATCAAGTCATAGATTCTTATGTCAGACATGAAGCCTTTTCCTTTATGGATGATTTTTTAGATACAACCATATTCAGTTCTACCATGTCGATCAGTATAAGACAAAATTCACCACCCCTTGGGGAACCTTTGCTTATCATGTCATTATTGTTGGTGTATATATATGCTTAGTATATTGCACTCATTTATATGTCAATCCAGGATTCATAATCGAAAGAGTTGTTACACTATATGTGCCGAAAATAGGTAACCTATCTATGTCTATTGTGTATAGCTCAATCAAGAAATAATTAATAACATAGCACTTTTTTTTGGAATATCTGAACACTTCACACAATTTCAAACTCATAAGATAAAGTTTATAAAAAAATTCTCAAACAAACACTCAATTGAAAAGGCTCTTTCTTAGATAACAAGTCTGTTTATTAGAGGCTCATGAAATGGAGAGATGAACTGAGACCTTTCTTCTTGTAGCAATAGAAATATAAATTAACAATTCACTTTATTCACTCTTAGAAAGAAACCAATAATAACCCTATCAATTCCAATCAAAACTTCTTTAATATAGGAAATAATCAATATGATTGAGAGACTTCATTACATGGAACATGAAGGTGAGAGATGAAGTCTTATGGTTTGTGTACCTACTAAGAACATCACAACCATAAATTCAAAACAATAAAAATTGCTTATTTAACAATCCCACACATCTATCCAACTCTTGTTAACTAAATATCAATCTGGAGAAATGGAAATGGAGTTATCTACTCTGCTCAATGTATAACCATTCACTCACACTAATTCAAAATCAAATAAATATGTACTGTACTTAGAAAGATTATGCATTTAAAATCATTTGTAACACTCAATTATTAAGTTTTCACACTTACATAATTAACTCACAACACACAAATACATGTACAGGGAGGTTTACCTTGGTTGGGGTGGTGGGCCCTTGCCGAACCAACAAGGTACCTATAAATAAATTGCAGACTAAAACACTTTACTCATACTCATAAATTTCACAAAATAACATTGCATTCCTTCAATTGATTGAGTGAATCAACAGTTCAACATTTCATTTCTCAACATAACAATGTGTATCATTGTCTACTTGCTTATTTTCTATCATCTACAAAACAACCCTTTTAAAGAAGGTTAGCTGATATAACCAAGTTCTGAGGATAATTATCAAATGTTTTCAAAATATTACAATAGGTGGTTCATATCGTATCTCTAGGGATGGAATTCATCCTCATGACATGAAGTGCATGAGTGATGAAGTCTATCGTGATCTCCAAACTACCTAAGGATACTTCCATCCAACTAACTTCTTGGAATCACCACCAACATACTCGTTCAATACGTGAATCTTGTAGACAGGGGTTTAGTACCAGACTAGCACAATCATAAACCAGGGTACCGGATCAACACGTAGTACTAGAATAGTCACATAGATTGTACCAGAAGATGTGCATAATAGTGGTACCGTATCACTACAGAGTATCGGATTGGGAGGAGTGTCGGTATCGGATCAGGTAGAGTATCATATCAGGAAGAGTATCGGATCAGGTGACTATTGTAGTATCAGATCAAGCAGAGTACCGGATCAAGAAGTTGTTGCAGTGCTAGACAAATGGTAGTACCAGATTGAGCTGCTTAATTAATATTCAAAGTAATTAGGAGCATAATAACCAACCATTTAATTCCAATTAATCAATAAATCAAACAAATCATGTTTTAACATAGGTTACCTCTCTATGCACATGGACAAGGTCACAAAGTAGGTTTGTGGAGGAAATGGTCAATCATATACACATATCATAGGTAAAATAGACTCATATAGAGGATAATATAGGATAATAGAAGTGTCAAAATGGAGACTCAACATTTACCCCATGCTAAAGTCATTGCATGTCCTCATGCAACAATGTCAAAAATTTGCAAAATTGAACCATCTCCCATCCTGTCTGAACACCATTTATATGGGTGTAGAATGTTGAGACCAGAAGCTTAACTCCTAAGTTCCTTCTTAATCACCCTGGTGTATCGGATCAAACGTAAAAATTTGTTGATTTTAGCAGAGACCTCTTCTAGTGCATCATGTAACCTTAGGTTATATTCTTTCATTTGTGCATTCTCTGCCTTAATATGCCTATCCACCACTTGGTACTTTGTAACCTCTTGTTCCAACTTCTCATTGTGTTTTGTTAGTTTCCCAATCTTCACTATAAATTATTGTTTTCTCAGAGAATTGTCAGGATAAGATGTGATTGTTTGTTCATTCACCTCCTCTCAGGCTTCCTTCTCCTTTCTTAGACCTCTCAAGGTTTCTATCACTAACCCCTCGGTCTCACTAATCATCGTTCCATAGCCACTTTATTTCTCTGGAGAAGTCAGAATATCAATAGGTTCCTCTGGAAGAGAAGGAACATGTGGAATTGTTATCTATTTTACCATGCTCCTGGTGGTTCTTTGTACAGGAAGTGAGGCTTCCTTAAATTCGCTAACATGGGTGGAAGTCTCTTCAATATTTCACTAATAATTTGGCATTGTTTGTCTTCAAATTTTTCTAGTTCTTCGAGGATAGGTTGATCAATTGGTTTCCTTGTTTATTTTTGTTTGTGTTTTCCTAAAAAATATGTTTCTTCTTGTATTTGTTTCTTCTTTGATTGATGAATTAACAAATTTTTCCTATAAAGGATAGGGGACTAGGAGGATAGAGGACTATGTGTTTGTGAGAAACTAGCACTAGGTGTGCTAGGGATCCCACTAGGCACAACCAGGAAAAAACATGGAGAGAAAGTTAGATGATTTTGAGAGAGAGGGAGGGAGAATAGTGGACAAAGTGGGGAGATATACCTATTTTTTTTGGTTGGTTTCTCCTTGATGGGAAATTTTCTGTTACTCCTTATGTTTTAGTTCTAGGTATTTAGTTCTAACCTTTTTCACATTTGAGTTTTGGCCATCTTGACCACCTTCCCTCTTTCTTTCTTTTTTGTATTCATCCTACTTCTCATCCACATTTCTTTATMTAGTATCCATGGCCTATGCCTCTTCACCCTTATGCTYTATTTTAGGCCTTCTCTTTTCTTSTTATTCCTTCATATCAACCATTGCTTTGCTCTTTTTTCTTCCTCTGTAACTTCCTTAGATTTTTCTTCTACAACCTTTTTTTCCTCTTTTTCTATTTTTTTTCTTTTCTTCTTCTTCAACTACTTTATCATTTGATTGTTCTATTTGATATTTCCTTTTTTTCTTCCTATGTAGCTTTTGTATATTCTTCCTCTATTGTAGCCTTCATCTTTGCTTCTTCTTCCTCTATAGTTTTCTAGTTTTCCTCTTCTTCTTCTTTTCATTTAACTTCCACCTCTTCATTTCTGTTTTTTATTCTTTTGTATATTTCTTTATTCCTTAGTTTTATAAGGAGGAGTATTTGATGCAACACCCTCTCCTTTAGGGTTCTGTGACCTCCTGGTCTCTGGATCGTTCTATCTCCAAGAGCCGAAATGGCTCTTCCGTCCCTACTGGAATGTCTATTAAATGAATCCACAGGTCCTTTTTAGAGACTCAACCCATGCAAACAAGAACCTGGTGTGAGCCCCCTCCTCCACATGACCACGATTCTATGACCATGGTCCACACCAACAAACGTTTCACTTTTTGGGAATTCAGGACTCCTATATGCGAGCCCCACTTAACTCCTGTTTCTCGAATCCTATTTCCTGTTTCCCCACTTTCGAGACTCAGCACAGGATTCACGAAGTCATAAATTCCAGAGCGCCATTTGGAGTAAGGCCTATGCACATGGGTAGTGGTAACGTGGGTGAGAGATAAGGGAGGAGCCTAGTCCCATGGATAGCTCCTCCCTTATCTCTCGCCCAGATGACCACTACCCATGTCCATAGGCCTTACTCCAAAAGGTGCTCCAGAATTCATGACTTTTTGAATCATGTGCTAAGTCCCCCCGACTCCTTCAAGTTATGAACCTCGAAAAGGGATTATGGTGACAAGCTCTCCCCTTATCCTTTAGACCGTGTGCCCCTTCTCTATAACCTGGGGCCGAACCTCCCGAGCTCATCATAACTTCACATTCCAGGGATTTGCGATGCCACTCATCTCTGTTCTCCCGATTGTCAAATCCCTGAAAACCCAAAGTTTTCTTGGTAGAAGATCAACAATCATCCTTCTCTCATGAATCTCCCGATACTCGTCTCTAGTATGAAAGGACCTCCGCCAAGTGTCCTTCCTGATGGATGGTCCCGATTCCTTCATGAATTCTTTTTTGTGATTTTGTTTCGGTCTTCATCCTTGTTTTCCCAAAGTCCAAAACTCCAATGAGTGTGGATCTCCGACACCTGTCACCCCAGAATCCGACGGCTGGAATGATTTTGCAGTTTTGGCCATTGCAATCCTTCATTATTTTCCACCCTTATATGCCTAAGTTCTGAAACACCGATGACTTATGGATCTTCGCCACCTATCCTCCACAATAGATGACTGAATGGTCCTCCTCATAATTTTGAGATTTCGCGTATCGAGGATATGGAGTGTAGTCTCCTCTGCTTGTCCAACTCTCGATTCCCGATGTTCAATTCTCTATGTTGTGTGTGATATCAAAGGGTTTAACCTCTATGTACCTTCTTCTGTATCCAACGACTGTTGGTCCTCACGCCAGATCTGATGGTTCATATCTATTTCTCCCTTATGCTCTCTCCTGTGTGCCTGGATGTAGATTCGACGGTCTAGATATTTTCTACCAGTGTCGATCCAATGACAGTTGTGTGCCTTCCTCCTGAGCTTCACTCCTTCCTTGCCTTAGAATATTTTCTAAGTGTTGAAGGGTTCGACCTTCGATTCTTCATCGAGCTCAGAGACTTTACGTCTTGACTATGTTCTGGGGATGTTGTCTCTCCTGAACTTACGTTGCATTGGAACCTCAAAGGGTTTTAATTTTCCGATTCTTTCTGTTTGAAACATGTGAGAAAAAACACTATTCCTTCTAAGGTTTTCTTGCTCGAATTCTCTAAGGGACTCAGCCCTTGTCCCTCCCCTCAAAGAGGAATTTGGTTTCCTCCTGACAACCTCTCGCTCAAGCACTCCTTGCTGAGCTATCCCGCAGAGTATTCAATAACTCTGTATGTGTCTTCTCTGTAGACACTTCTCTTATCTCTGAACTCGAAATAGATTTATTTGGTGCACTCTATGCACTTGCTCGACGCCCTCTTGGTAGAGCTCTACAGAATCTTGAGTGATTCTATCTTTTCTCTGTGCCCTCCTCTGCACAGTCTCACCTCCAAGGTGTTCAAGAACCTTGAGGATTCTTCCTGAGTCTAAGACATCCTTTGGTGCACCCTCTTGGCATGTCTTTGTCTGAATCCCATGGAACTCAGAAATGCACTCTTGCACTAGCTTATAGAGTCCTCAACACTCTGTCATGAAACCTCTTGCATTCGACCACAAAGAACCCAACCTAAAATTGAATAACTCAACAAACAATGAATCTGGTCTATCCCTGCAAATGTAAATCTAACATACATCTACAACATAAAATACATAAAATATGTTCATTCATAAACACATAAACACACAAAGACTCAAGTGCAGGAAAAACTTCTCTTTGTATTAACATGAATTCCTTATTATAATGTGTGCAAACTCTGATTGCAATAGAGTCTCGACTCTCTCTTTTATTGCTTCTTCCTTACTCAAAACTAACTAATGAATCTAGATACAAAATATCTAATACAAAGTGGGGCTCCTCAAGCTCTTTCCTCCAAGCTACCTACTCTCATTAATTACATTGGATGAATATTGAATGGATGTCTAGTCCTAGTTGGATCTAGATCTCATCCTGTTGTCAGCCATTAAAGGTGACACTAACTACAACATTCTCAAAGGAATGACTTTGGCTCTTCCAACATTACACATTTAATTCTCATTTAATTACAATTTTAAACTTTAAAATGAGAGGGCTGGCGCCTCTCTCCTCCATGAATGCGCGTTGAGTGCGTTGGCTGGATGGCACGCTTCTGGGTGAAGCGATGCTCCTGCATCAATATTGTTAGTGTCTAATGGTATTAATACTTATTTCCCTTCCTAAGAATATTTATCCTAATGGGATTGGCATGGCTTCATAATATCGAGGACTAGAGTCCTCAAACTCAAATCCCCTATAATATTCTCACATTCAACCTTCTTATTTTTTGGTGGGGTAAAGATAGAATGTAGCTCTCCATTTTCAGAAAGTGGTGTATTTGGAGTGGATCTCATCCCTAGGACCTTAGGTATTTTCTCAATAATTGATAGCTCAGATGGGCTTTGTTCACATTTTCCCATATCTTTGATTTCATTGAAACCCATGGTTTAGATCATGGGAAAGACCTATTGTTAGTTTTAGATTTATCATTTGACAAGTACTTATGCTACTCAAATTTGAGGTGCTTCCATCTCTCCTCCTTTCTAGGTAAATCATGTCTTAGAAAAATCATATTCATCCTCATCATTATCATGTACCTCATCATGAATTGAACCCCCTTCTCCTACTCTAAAAGGAGGCATGTTTCCAATTACACCACAAGAGTAAATAGAAAGTTAAATCTCAATTCAAACATTGTTCCTGAAAAATGAAGGACCAAGAAAGACATTCAGTTTATTTTGTAAGCATCTCAAATACCTAGGAGTAATCAAAACATTTACAGAGCTATGGAAAGGAGAAAAGAAGTGCCAAAATGACAACCAACTTTATATATAATGTTTTAAGTCATTTTATCAAACATTTTGCAGCTTACTAATCTCACTCAGTTTAGTAGCATTAAAGGGCCATGAGGCATTTTAGACCTCTATCCATTATCATACAAAAAAAGGGGGCACAGTTGAAGCTAAAACATGTTAGAGAAATACAATTCAGATTTCTTAAGTATTCTTACTGAACACAATAAAGTAAATAATTGAAATGAGCTACAATGATGCTTTAAAAAGGTAACAACAACTATTCTAGTATGGACATAAAATTATGAACTAATATATGTATGACTTAATCATTATTTCCTGAAAATGAAAGAGATATTATGAGAAAGAAATGTACAGGAAGAAATATACCAACATTGAGAGAAATGCACAGTGAAGAAAAAGGTGTACAACATTGACAATGGGGTCCCTCCAATGCTTTTATTATACACTTTAAAGTAATATAAGATAAAAGAACTATGCTAACAACATGAACTAATAAATGAACTCATTCAAAACATTTGTACAGGTCTAATCCAAAAGCCCCAAGTCTGAAATTTTATAAATGAAAAATAGAGATATGTCTTTCCATCCATTTCTTGGGGTATTTATACAAAAATTATGCAACCAAAAATACTAGAATTACTCCTAAGATCCATTATTTCCTCTAGGAGGTTCGAATCCATCCTCATGATCCACAAAATTAGAGGAAATCCCAAGAAATCCCAATTCTGCTTGATTTTTACCAAAAACAGGGGATTTTCCTACAAAAGTGGTTGATTTTGACCAATGTTGACTTCACATGTGTGGAGCCTCTTTCTGGAAGAGAATAGGTATTTTTCCATCCATGGACATCAAGGATCATGCTAGATGTCTCATAATTCACCCAGATATCCTACAAGTATATAAACCATGGAGCTATTACCATGAGTTACAACTTCTTGTAATTTCTGTTAAAAATTTATCTTTAATGCCTAATTTTTGTCTAAATTTCATAAAATAAAAGAAATGACAAGAGAAACTTATTTTACGCATTTAGATGTAAAAATTGTGATGGAATGAAGAATGGGAATGGTTTAAATATGGAAAAATAAGTAAAAGTAAGGATAAAAATTTCATCTCCTTGGCCTTCAAACGAGTAGAAGAATGGCAAGGCAAGACAAGGCATGGCATGGAAAGGCAAGGAAAGGCATCAAATTTCAAGGAAATTCATGTAATTTCAAGGAAACACAGGGCATGGAAGGTCAAGGAAAAGCATGGAAATGAAAGGCAATGCATGACATGTCAAGGAAAGACATGGCATGTCAAGGCAAGGCATGGCATGCCAAGGAAAATGCATGACATAGCAAGGCAAGGCATGACATAGCATGACAAGGCATGTCATGGCATAGAAAGGCAGCCCATGTCATGCCATGGAAAATAAAGGAAAGGTAATACAAAGGAAGGGAAGACAAGGCAAGGCAAGGCAAGGCATGGAAAGTCATGTCAAGGCAAGGCAATGCAAGGCATGACATGGAATGACAAGGCAAGGCAAGGCATGACATGTCATGGAAAGTCAAGGAAATACAATTCAAGGCATGGAAAGGCATGTCAAGGCATGAGAATAGATGTCAAGGCATGATAAGGCATATCAAGGCAAGGCATGGAAAGGCATGTCAAGGAAATGGAAGGCATGGAAAGGGAAGGAAATACAAGGCAAGACACGAAAAGGCATGTAAAAGCATGGATGCAAGGAAAGACAAGGCATGGAATGGAAAGGTAAGACAATGAATGGAAAGAAAAGGAAAGGAAATGTAAGGAAAGCCATGGAAAGGAATGCCAATGCATGATAAAGCATTTCAAGGCATGACATGGCATAGAAAGGAAATAAAAGGCATGTCAAGAAATGACAAGGATATTTCTTTAGACTTTGAGATGTTACCAATAGATAAGCCAACCAAGATATATTTCAAACAATTCTTGGCATTCAAAACAAAACAATTGATTCAAGAGTATTATGTGTTCTTGAGGACTTCAGGGATCATGGATGCCCCAGATCTACATATCTAAGCAAGAAAACCAAGAAAAAATCTTAAAAAAACAAAATTTGGGGGGGTGACTCTCGTTAGACACTAGAAACCAGAGTTATGACACCCTTTTAGCCACCATAACTAATGGCATGCCACTTTTTGCATGAGTATAAACAAAAAAAATCTTCAAAAGTAGCCAAAACTCATGGGAAAATTAATGGTTAGGGCATACTTATGTGTGGAAGTGTTCCTAGACCTAATGAAGACCTATTCATTTCTGAAATATAAGAGAAGAAAACATATAGACTAGTTAACCCTTAAAATATATTCAAGGCAAACATAATCATATATAGCACAAAATGGAGATGGTTTGTACTTAAGCTTATGTAATAAAAATTACAATTGATAGTTAAATTGTATAACACATTTGCTTATGATCTTTACTAACGTTTATTATAATTATTGAATGTCTTACATCATTAGAATGACATCTTAGTTTTAACTTATTTGAAATTTTATTATCGTATGTGCACTTTCATATGATGTAATATGATTATCGTTTCATTTCATATGTTGTAATATTAGATATATAACAAAGAAATTAATTATTGCATGAAATAAATAATAAATTTTCATTATAAATGTTTTTTATTGTAGAACAAGGATCTTCCAGAAGATCCAGATCATCCTCATCAAATAGATCTAGATGACATTGGGTCCGATGTTGATATGGAAGATGATGCTCATGATGACACATATACAGATGACAACGAGGTCGTTGTCGATGTCAATGTAGATGAAAATGATCATGATCGTGATCATGATGATGGTGATGATGATGAGGCAGTTTCTGGTAGTAGGCAGTGACATTCATGATCATATAGACTGCATCATGGATCATTTTTTATATATTTTTATAATTCCTCTTTTCATGGTTACTATCATATGTATCATTTTCACAGACTCCAGTACCATATTATTGAGCTGTATCATTTTGACATTTATCATTTTGTCTTATGTCGACTATTGGACATGTATCATTTTTACATGTTATTGATGTAATGTCATATTTGTCTTTCACTTGTTTTAGTTATATATGATGATGATATTATCAATATTGACTCATCAATTTTTATATATTGAAAGTGGTTGATGATTTTTGGATGCATATTTATTACATATGATGGTTTTGATTTACTGCTCATGATGGTTGTTGTCAAATTCACTTAAATTATAGATATTTGACTCAATTGTTTTAATTATAGATGATGATCATGTTAGAATAATTATGTTGTTATTTTATATATATTGGATGTTGTATATTCTATTTTGATGGATATTTAATAAGTATAATGATGTTGTTAATTTGTATGGATGCATGTTTCCCTAAATTGTTTTTATAAATGTTATCCTATAGAATATTTCAAATGCATTTATATGACTTATTGTATAATGATATAAGTTATTTAAGAGACATGATGTATTTATTTGATTAAATTGAAATAAAACATATTAAATTAATAATTGTAAGAAAAACAAGAAGCATTTTTGGAAGCAAAAAAGGAAGCAACAATGGAAGCCAATTTGGAAGAAAAATTGGAAGCCACACCAGAAGCAAAACTGGAATCCAAACTAGAAGAAAAACTGGAAATAAAATGAGAAGCAAAACTAGACGTAAAACGGGAAGCTAAACTGGAAGAAAAATCGGAAGCCATATCAGAGGTAAAACTGGACGTAAAACTGGAAGCCAAACCAGAAGCCAACCTGGAAGAAAAAATGGAAGGAATGTCATAAGAAAAACTGGAAGCAACATCTGGTGCTACTCCTAGCGCTATTCCTGGAACTAAAATTGGTGCTATTCCTAGCGCGATTCCTGGTGTTATTCCTAGCACTATTCCTTGCGCTATTTATGGTGTTATAAATATGACACAATTATAAACAGTCCAGATTGCGCCCAATTTTGCACCTGAAAAGGTGTCCAATTCGTGAACTGAAATACACAAAATTCCAGCGCTATTTTAGGTGATAATTGCATGTTGTGTTGTAGTGACCTTTACCTTGATAACCATTTTAGCCTTGGTAGTTTTTTCTTCATCTTTGATTCCCCTAATCCATATTTTGGTTAGTTGTTTTTGTGTGATACACTATGTGGATGTTTTTTTATTCCAACCATTGAGTTTCAACTCTTGAGTCGAGTGGCTAGACTCCTTACAAATAATACACCACTTGGGCTTGGAATTCCCTAGATTGTGAGGGCAGTCTTTGGTACTGTGGTTTATCAATGATTTACAAATATCAAAGTAAACTTTTTCATGTACTCAATGAACATTCGATTCCCTTTTAGGTGCATCACTATATTTGCAATTGTATTTTGTGTGACCTTCATTTAGACAAGCGGAACACCAAAGGTCACATGGAATCATTTGAGTTTGTTGGATAGCTTTCAGATTCACTTGTATGGTCGATTATATTTCAAATGGAATAGTTGGTTGTGTTGATAGTTGTCCATCGAATTGGGCAGTCGGTTGTGGTTCGAATGAATTGGTCAACGCTTCAACTACAATTTGGAATTATTATTTTTCTTTATTTTCCTTGACTATTTCACTTGGGATGTCATTTTTCTGACACCCTTTATCTATATACTTGAAAAATCTATTTTCTTGAGGGCATGTCATTTCATCACAACTATTCACTAATTATGTATATTCCTCTATAGTTAGTAAATTCAATTAGGGGGGCATCTGTGAGATCCTTTATGTGAAGGAGTGTACTCTCATCTCCATGATTTCCTACCCAACTATGGCCTAGTGGGGGTTTCTTAATCAAAATTTGATATCTTAATTTTATTCTACCATCCATGTGATATCACACTGAGGAATGTTCTAGATAAATATGCAGTCTTTGGTGAAGGAATTCTATGATTATGGGACTTTCTTCCTTAGGAATCTGAGATCGATGTAATGTAGGTCCTGAGTCATCTACATACATGATTTCACCATCATCTAAAATTTGAAGAGTGTCAAATGATACATGAACCCACTGCATATTCTCACTCCTCATAGTGTAAGATGTGGTGAATACCTGCACATAATATCTAGCTAGCAAAAGAACATAGACAAATTACAAAGGTGAGAAGAAGAGAGAAAGAATGAGAAATTGTATTAACCAAATGAAAGAATGATAAAATCCATATGATACAATCTGGATGGATCAACTAATTCTCAATATAGGAGAATCTAATGCATCATATTGGTGGTCTAGAGATATTTGGACACACATAGGTAGTTACCAGAGTTAACTGCCACCTAGTCCTAGTCAACTAGTCATGCAGTCCTCAATTAACTGGAAAGACTAGAGTGAAATGAGGAGGATATAAAGAATGCAAAAGGAATGTGTCTTCTTGGTGATGATCCCAAGGTAATTTTTCATTCATGGTGATGATCCCGATGTTACTTAGTGATAAAACCAAACTTACCCTAAATGACTCCACTCTGCTAGTCAACTGAAGAGAATATTATCCTAGAATGTAGGAGAGGTTCCTAAAAAATAGTATAACCTCAATAATGACTAATAAACATAGGAAAATAAGGAAAAATATCCTAGGTGTGTGTAATATCTCCAACACCCCCCCTGAAAAATACTATGGGGTAATGAAGAATGGGCCCTGACAACAAGGGCCATGTTAGGTACCCAAAAACAATGCAACTAATGAACAATGAAATAAATCAAGGAAAGAGGGAAAACATCATGGGAAACCCCCCACCCCCCCTCAAGGTACAATGCATCAAAAGAAGAAAATATGGTTTCTAAGAAACAATGTCCTTCTCTCTAAAATGATTTTGCAAAGAGTGAAACTTATGCTCAGTGAAAATCTTGGTGAAGATGTTAGTAATCTATTCAGAGTAAGGAAAAAATTGTAGGTCGATGATCCTCTCATGGAATAGATCTCTAATGTAGTTAATATGGATCTTGATATGATTTTTTTTCTTCCATTGCACTGGGTCCCTACAAAACTTGAGAGTAATCCTATTGTCACACTAGATGATAGTCAGTCTATGGAACTAGATGCCCAACTTTGTAAGGAAGTTTTGTAGCCACAATGCCTGGATCATAATGTTGACTTATAGATAAATAACATATTTATTCTTTCTCAACCAACATATGGGCCTTGAACCCAAACTAAGAGTGTATCCAGATGTGGACTTATGATCAGTGTTGTCTCCTACCCAGTCAGAATCTATGAATTCTATGAGATCTAATGTAGAACCTGATGCATAATGAATCCCATAGTTGATGGTTCCCTAAACATATCAAAGGATATTATCTGTATCCTTCCAATGTAACTCCTACAAATCCTACATGTACCTGGAGACTTCTCCCATTGCATATGATAGGTCTGTCGAGAGTGGGACAGATACCAAAAAATCCCCATGAGTTGTATTTACAGATATTTTTCAAGCAATGGAGTGACCCTACCATCCTCAAGTATTACCCTAGATAGAAAGGGTGTGGGGAAAGAATCAAAATCTTTCATGTGGAATCTCTCCGTGAGATCCCGATCATACTTGGCTTGAGATATATTGATTCTTGAATCATCCCGACTAATATCGAGACCGAGGAAGTAATGGAGTGGACCCATCTTCGTAATAAAAAATGTATCATGCATAATCCACTTCACTGTAGAAATCAATGAAGTTGAGAAGCTAGTGATCAAAATATCATCCACATAAAGAACTATAATCAAAAGTGAATCAGTATTCCTAAGCATGTAGACATTTGAACCAATTTTTCATCTCAGAAAATTATGAGATAGTGGGAAGGATTCCATCTTGGAATACCATGCTCTCAACTCTTGCTTGAGGCCATTGAGAGACTTATTAAGCCTACAAACCAAATATGAGGCATGTATGAGGCTAGGTGGATACGCCATGTAAATATCCTCTCAGAGATCTTCATGAAGAAATGCATTCATCACATCCATATGATGGACTTCCCATCCTCTCGCTAGTGTAATAGAAAGGTCCAAACGAATGGAATTCATTTTTTCTACTAGAGAAAATGTCTCATTGTAGTTTATTCTATGGATATGTTGAAAAAATTTGGAAACTATTCTTGCCTTGTATTTGTTAACCTTTCCATATGTTGTGGTCTTGGTCCTGTAGAACCACCTCCATGTGACAAGATTCCTTCCTGAAAGAAGTGGAACTAGATCCAAAGTATGGTTATCGAGGAGGGATTTGTACTCCTCCTACATGGATGATTCCCAAAATGGATTCCCTGCAGCCTCGCCATAGGTCTGTGGGTCTGAATACTAAGACACATACCAATTCATAGGAAACATGGGCTTATTTGTTGTGAGTACACGAGGAGGCTCCTCAAACTAAGATCAAGTCCTCCTGAGATCTATTGGATCCTCAAAAAGATCTCCTTCATCCGGAAGAGTGGTTTGTGCCCACTTGGGCCTCTTCTATGGATCCTCATCTGCATGTACTGATTATGCATATACATGTTCTAAATCCTCTGAATCTGTATAGAAACTCATATTTGAAGTGGATTCCGAATGTGAAAACTCATCATTTCGAACTAGTGAAAGGAAAAAAATATTTTCATGCGGCTCCCTTGGAGCATGCAAGAGTCTTTCCTCAAATTGAACAATGCACTGAATGATGAGATGGTCCGTAGAGGGATAAATAAGTCTGTATCCTTTCACATTGTCTAGGTATGAAAAAATGATGCTTCCAATACTTTGTCGATCTAGTTCTTTCCTCTTTTCATAGGTAATCTGAGCCCATGCAGGTGATCTTAATACAAAAAAGTGGGTGACTTCTGGTTTGTTACCACTCCAAGCCTTGAAAGGAGTCTGATCCTTGATAGATCTGTGGGGAGATCTGTTTTGGATGTAGTTAGCATAGTTAATTTCCTTGGACCAAATATTTTGAGGAAGTGACCTTACATGTAGCATGCAAGAGGCCATCTCCTCGAGAGATATGTTCTTCCTATCATCAACCCTTTTCTGTTGTAGAGTGTATGGTATTGTATGCTACAACTGTATCTAGGCCTCAAGAAAAATATTATAAACATCTATGTTGAAATACTCCCCCTCATTATCTATATGGAGGGATTTTATCTTTCTCCCTAATTGAGTCTTAACAAGTGCTTTGAACTCTTTTAGATGCTCAAATACCTATGAATTTTGTCTGAGAAAAAATACCCAAGTATAACGTGAGTAATCATCCAAAAATGTAATCATGCACCTTTCCTTATCAATGGATGGTGTGGGAATGGACCCATGAGATCACTGTGAATAAAATCCAATGGAGAGGAGGCCCTATGAGCCTCCACTTTCTCTAAATTATCTTGAGGATGATTTCCAAGGAAAGATCCCTCACAAACACCTTTGAAAAATTGGATATCAGGTAACCCAGTGACCATCCCTTTCTTGTTAAGTTGTTGCATGTACCTGAAGTTCAAGTGACCAAACCTCTTGTTAGCACTTTGTAAATTTGTTCGGCCGATGAAACAAATGAGAGAGGTAAACTGCAAACCAACTTTAAAGCTAGGTACTAGCATGCTCATCTCAGAGAGGGATCTTTCTTGTCATTTGGTCTTTAATATATGATTTTTCTTTAACAAATCACTGGCTAGGTTTTGTTTCTTTGAAGGGTTTTCTTTAATTTTGCTGGCAAGGAAGGGGAGGGACACTTAGGGATATGGATTCAAACTTCTGAAAACAAATAGAAACACAGACTGGTCAATAGAACTCTCCAAAGGATAAAGGCTAAATGAGGCGATAAATATGAGTTATAAATTTTAATTTGCAGAGTGAAATAAGAAAGGAGAAACATATAACTTCATTAGAGCATTAAATAAAATGAATTCTAACTTACTTAGGAAGAACTTAACATAGTTTAAATTTCTTCAGCCAAGAGCATCACAAGATGAATTCTGGTCCTTTAACTATCCAATTTAAATAGAATATAGTGCAAATGAAATCATAAATACAGGAAATACATACAAAGAGAGAAGACAAAACTCAGACCACCACCATTACAATATTTTCATGGAAACTTCAAGACATATGCATATGTATTCTATTCAACTTCAGAAAATTACATTCAAGTTCCAAATAGCTAAAATCGTGCCATTGCACTTCTGCCAACCTCTAATAGATTTGGAACTCCTAATATTTATACAAGAGGAGTTCCTTCGGTTTGAAACCGATTACAATGATTAAAATGAAACGTTTCAGTTTTGAAACCAATTACGATAATTACAAGGGCTAGTTTCAGTTTTGAAACCGATTACAATGATTAACAAGAAAATGTTTCATGATCTGGATTTTGGCTCCTCTGTTGTTTTAGTCCTATTCTTTGCCACTTGTTTTTCTCTGGTCTTCCATGTGATCTGCTATCTTTAGTGACATCTGGCCATCATCTATTGGACCCTGGAAAACTGCATTTTGTCCTACCTAGCCGCACTATCTCCTTCTATTGCAAATCATAAGGGATATCATGATCTGTCACTTCCTTTATCAAAATCTCTAGGTCAATGAAGGAAGCATATGACATGATTGGTAGTCCAAGTTTGACTTCTTTGAACTGATTCATAATTTCAAAGTTTGTAATCAGATGCTCCACTAATGTAGCTGCCTTCATATTTTCCTCCAAGGTTTCGAACTTAAAGTGATCCATTCTGCACTGAGTCAAATGAACATTGTATTCTCCCTGATCATACAACTTTCCTTTTCCATCCCAAAATGGTGGAAGGCCTTTGATAAACACTTCTTCAACCAATCCTTGAACTCTTGCACACTTTTCTCCATCTGTGTTGCCTTGGTTTGGATTTATTTCAACAGGTTATGTTTAGCAATAACCCTCATGGCCCAGATGATCAATGTAGTCCTATTTTTAACCCCAATAGTATACAGATCTTTAGTAGGAATGGATTTGAGTAGATTTATGGCATTTTGGGCCCATTTTGATGGTTTATTTGCTAGAGTTTCATTCACAACTGTGCACCTGCTTCTAGTTGTGATGGGTATGTTTTCTTTATCATTAATGAAATTCAAATATACTCTGAACTCGATAGATTCAATATCTATAGAGTCCCAGATGATATGCTTGGCCCCTTGTAACATGCATTTGCCTCTTAACCTCATCTTCAATTTATCTATTCTTTCTTGCATGATTTCATTCTCCTTTTGAAATTGAGCCATTCTTTCATCCTTTGCCTGCATCTCATGCTTCAATTTCTCTATGCTTCCTTTTAGCCCTTTGATTTCTCCTTTTCTCATGCTAACTTGTGGCATAGCCTAGACAAGTCCTTCATTGTTTGACCTATCTTTTGCAGTAGGAGATGCAACTATAGCCTTGTTTAGAAATTCTGTCTGCTCTTGTGACCATTTCACCTTTTCTCGTTCTAGTTGAAACACCCTAGCCTTGTAGTCCAATGCTTTCTGATGAAGTGTTTCCTTTTCCTATTCTAGAGTGCCAATTCAGTTGTTTATGGATGCTCTGTAGCATACATTTTCAATTTCTTCTCCAGACTTTGAATTAGTTTGTCCTTCTCATCCAATGAGGATTTCAACCCTTTGGGGCCTTCAAATTCCAATCTCTTGACCTGAGTCTTCCAAGCTATGATAGATTCTTTCTCCTGCCTCAATTGTCCTTCCAATTTCATTACATAAGATGACAAATTTGAATTCTTCAAGCTTAAACTCAGGTAATCAGAATACAAAATATCACTGGTGTGTTTATGGAATTTGACCTTGTCTGGGGCACTGATGTTGTCATATATTATCTTTATCTTAGAGACTTTGTCTTCATCTGCAACTGCAATGATAAAGGTCCTCTTTTCAACATACCTCACTATGAACAAAGAATATTTATGCTGAGAAATATTTTCCACTTCAGGGATTAAATCCCTCATCTCACTGAGAGCTATGTTTCACTTCTTAGCATATTGTTTTGCCAAATCTTGTTTAGATTGGTAAATTGCCTCAGATGTTTTATCAAAGATGTATTTATTTCTGCTAAAGGTTCTTGAGCCACATTCACTTTGTAGTTTTCTTTCTTTTTCAACCTCTACAGTGCTAGTACCACTTTCCACCATATTTATGTTTACTTGTTCTTTGGGCTCTTCCTCTTCTAAATCCACTATATGTGGAGGCTGTATAATATTCACTTCTTTGGGGAAATTTTTGATCACTATTGCCCATTGTCTCTAAATTTCTTCTCTTGTTGTAGACAATTATCTTAGGAGCTTTGACTATCAATTTTTGAGAAGCTTGTTGTACTTGGCTTTGTTGCAGGGTTGTTTCCACTTGCTGTGTTTGATTTGGTTGCAAGATTTCTTTCATATCAACACAAAATTATAGATTTTCTAGTTTATCAAAACCCTCAACTTTTTCATTCTCATAATGGGTTTCTTTGTGCATCAATCTTCTCTTGGATATGATTTTGTGTGGATCATATATTCTTCCTTGTAGTTGTGGAAAACCAAACTCTTTGAGCTTCCCCTGAACTTGAGATAAACATGATCTAGCTTTGACAATGAAGGGGCCAATGATAAAAGAGAACTTGAGGTTGGAGGCCTTGTGCAACTTTAGGAAATTATCTGTCTCAAACATAATTCTTTGCCTTATAAATTCAAGAGAAAAGATTCTAGGAGTCAGAAAAATAAGCAATAGATAAGGGGATTCATGACAACCATAAACCCATATTACTATTGAGTGCATGAATAGTACTCAATCCCCCAATTTGTTCTCTATATTTGGCTATAGATAACTCCTCATGTCATCCAAAACTCTAGGTAGGATGGTATTGAAAATCAAACTATAAAATCTAGACATGACTTTGTTTATGAAGATAAGCAATGTAATACTCTTACATTCAATTGATACAAATGTTGCTTCAAGAAATTCTCTCTTATTGGTTTCCAGGAAAATCTTCAACAGATAGTTTTAGTATTTGAAATGTCTTAGAGAGAGAAAACTCACTAGTTGTTTATGAATGTTATTATATATGAATTGATCAAAGACGACATGGACTGATATATCAGATTTTGACTTAAAAAAGGTCAAAAGAAAATTGAGCATGACTTCAACTACATATTTGTCATTATCTAGACCTAAAAATTGACTCAATACAGAGCAGACCCATTTGTTGTCCCTTGACCAAGTTTTGGGAGATCCTTGGTCAAGTTTGACCTATTTTGGGACTCCGATAGCCTGTCGAAGACGGAGCGGAAGACGAAGCAAAGATCGCATGATCTTGGCCCCTTTTTGGGTCCTTTTTGGGATTTGGGAATATGTAATGGGTATGGGATGCCAGCCCATGGGTTTACCCATGTTTAGGCCTATTTTGTAAATTATAAATAAGTAGTTAGGTGACATAAGTAGTGGTGGCTAATAATCTAAGTGCTAAGTGCAAGTGTGGTTTGTAAATGATTTGTGCATACGATGAGAGACTTGCAGAGCTAGGTGCAAGTGGTTGTAACAATACTACAAAGGGCTTTGTGCTGTAATGCAAGGAAGAAGGATCTAGCAAGTTGCACAGATCTTCTGTCCTATGTTGTTACAGGTGAATCCTCTCGTGGAAAAGTAGATTCTCTCTTGGTCTCTACTCCTAAAGATAAGCCATAAAAGTTCTTAACATGGAAACTGACATCTTTTTAGATCTAATCAAGATAATATACGAAGGAGAAGAATAAATATATGTACCTTATTAACGACGTTTGTCCCTACAAAATCTAGGCTGAGCTTTGATCTTGAGCTCCCTGATAGATCCTGTAGAACAAACAAAGATACAATGGACTTCCTACTCTACTGAGATTATCTCAAATATAGATCCATATACTGCAGAAAAATACATGTGGAATGAACATAAATTTGAAAGAAACAGGCCAAGCATTGATTATTAATGAGAACAAGTAAAAGTACTTATAGTCCTTTGATGAAGGTGAAGCAACTTCTTTCAGTTCTCCTTGTCCAACCCCTTTGCTCAAGTAATCTACATTGATTTCTCTGATGACATCTCACTTATGAGATCATAAGTGTCACATTTCCAATATCTTCTGTTCATACCACTTACAGGATCATAAGTTTGGTATCAATATCTAGTCTCTACTGTCTTCTGTATGTTTCCTATGAGATCATAGGTTTCATACCTCCAATCTTTTTCATGTACCTTTCACCATGAGAAGGAATCCTTATATAACCTTGGAGAGGCCCAACCACTTGAGATATATTTGGGATAAGCTGAGGATTCTTCTCCTTCAGTTGAGGATCTTCCCTACCCTAAGATCATGCCTTGACCCAATATTCGAGCCCAACTATCTTCATATATTGAGAGGATTGTTCCCTGATTTCCTCTAACAAACCAAAAATTCGCTCAGAAAGGGTAGTGCTCCCCCAAAAGGGTGCACAGGGTGCTCAAAAAATCCCCCAAAAAGGCCTAGGGAGAGCTAGCACTCCTTGACAGTGGGTAGGGGAGAGCTCCTCTCCAAAATCCATTTTTGAGTGGTTTTTCCAATGGCAAAAGGCTTGTACTTCTTGTCAAACTGATTTCTCTTCTTCAAAACTAGTCCTTGAGGTGTCTTAAGTGTCCTTATGATTTCATTAGAGGAACAACATAGGAAATATGGTAGTATGATGTTTGTGACACTTGCAACACTTGTGGTACACTTGCGGACAAGATGTGACACTTACAACACTTGTAATGATGACACTTGTGACACTATCGAAGTGAGTAATTTTGATGTGTAACAGATTTCCCTCGAAAGTGCGAAGTTAGAAGATGATGATGATTGACGTACTTTGTAGAATTTTTCGAGCAAGGTTATGGACGTAGAGAAACTGGAAAAAGATGCACACAACCATCAAACAAATATTATGACATGTTTCAAACCCAAGGCAGGCATACCTATGCTTGAGTGATAAAGAATTTTTAGGTATGGCCGCCATAAAATACACTGCAGATCCATAATTATATTGACAAAATGGTATAGCCATTGAAGATACAATGTGGATCTATACTCCTATGACCTGAACTGATCGTAGCCACAAAGAATACATAGTGGATCTACGAGATGACAAGACATAGCCATGACCAATACAAAGTGGATCTATGTAACAGTATATGTGTCATAGTTCAAAAGAACTCTTTCGAAACCTAGGAAAAGTATACATAAGAGTGAAAACTCAACCCAGGGTCTTCTTACCGATCCCTTTGTAGTACAAATCTAACCATGTGAAAAAATGTCCTGATGTCGAACATGGTAGAAACCACTTGATTACCAATCAATGAAGTAAACCATTAACAAGCACGAGGGAGATCACCATTGATGTCAATGATTCCCAAGGTACTCTAGTACATTCTGATGAATGTGAATAGATGAGCTGAAGTCGAACATCTATGGAATCATCCGATCATAGGTCAATGATGTAAACCTACTTTTAGATGTGAAGAGACATTCCATTGAGGCATGCAGGTCCCAAGGTACTAACTGGTTTCTAAGTCTAGTTCCCAGATAATGTGTTGATGTTGACAGGAATAGACTCATTGAAGGAGGGCCTTGATGTATCCCCCATCAACAAGACAAAACTGACACAGAGATGTAATTGATAGATTAAATGAACTTGGACTGACACGGGTATTGAAACAAAATATTTTTGATGGTTGACTCTCGAGGCAGATACTTCCCTTGAACACTAAGGCACAACAACAAAAACTTGACATGGATCAAAACTTGATGATGCAGTGGATGCTCTGACTTTCATCAAGTGACCCAAAGGAGTAAAAGAAAATCAGAGGATTGGCTCAGTGCAGAGGTTTAGTGGATTAAAATGCATGCAAAGAGAAAGTGTTGTGTTCAAGGGCAACTGTAAGAGTTACTGGTAGTGTTCTCAAAAATGTCTTGGCTTGCTTCCTTCAATTTTTCCCCCATCCAGATAGATGAGTACCTCTTTTTTTAATTTAACGAGCTCGAGGAGGGTAACACATGCTCGATATAACTCACCTTTGGTATGTTCCTCTTCCTTTGTTTAACGAACTGGAAGAAGTAAGGGTTCGGTCCCATATGGGCCCTTCAATGTATGATTGTTTAATGAGTCCAGAGAAGGTAAACTTGGTGTTTTTTCATATTTAGAGAGTCTGAAAACAACTTAAAGACGACTCCAATGTTGTCCTTTTTCGTAATGTTAGTCTCGCAAGGCCGAAAAAAAGATAAACTATCACTCGAAAGACGCCCTTTCAAACCTTTTAATGAGTGGGAAAGGAAGCAAGATCACTCGACAATATTTTCATGTTTAGAGAGTTTGAAATGATCTTAAAGACGACTCTAAGGGGTTCCTTTTTCGTATATCCATGCGAGTGTGAAAAAGTGATAAAAGTCTACTTGGTTACATTCTCATTTTTTTTGAGCACGAGAAAGAACAAAGACTAAGCTCAGTATGCCCCCAGCTTGAAATCTAGTGGTTTAACTCCAGAATGATAATCAAAGGCTGGAGATATGCCCTCCAAGCTTCAATTTATTCACCGACTTTAAGGTTGTCACCAATTTCTCTACTAGATGGAGAAAAAGGATAAGAGTGGATGAAAATAAGGTTCAAGAGAGGTGACTATTTCATTTTTTAATGAGATTGACACAAAAAAAGAACTATGCTCGGGGCTCCGGGTTTAATCCCTAGATTGCTATCTCATTTTTTAAACGAGCTTGCTATAGGGAGGAAAAATATGCTCAAAGCTTCTGTTTCATTTTTTAACGAGCTTGCCATAGAGAAGAGAAACTATGCTCATGACCTTTGTTTCATTTTTTAATGATCCTTCTACAGAGAATATAAACTATGCTCGTGACCTTTGTTTCATTTTTTAACGATCTTGCCACAGAGAAGTGAAACTATGATTGTGGACTCTTCTTGATTATGTCTTCCAAGAGAATAATGCTTTGGAAGGACACCATGTCAAGGGACAAAACTCAGTCATGGCTTCCAATAGATCTTCATTGGATGGAATAAAATCATTCTGGAAGGAACACATGTCGAGGGCCACGATAGGGGTAAGGAGATCAGGCTCCAATAGCCCTACCAAAGAGATCACCATGTCAACTACTGGATCCAAATCATTGGAATTTGAAGGCATGGGAGAGGATGGAAAATCAACATCATGAGGGAAGATAGAGTGTGTATCTCCCCAAATTTCTTCACAAGGGGGAAGAAAAGAGGATTGATGATGGTTAGCATCACGAGGTAGCTCATCAATGCTCAACATTTCCATAATAGATTCATCAGAGGGAAAAATTTGGGAAATGTAGTCGATTGCAGATGGCAAGGAACTTAACCATGATGGCATCGAATAATTGTCGGGTGCCAATAGATATTTATGTTACAGGGGAGTCACTAATTTATGTTACAGGTGAATCCTCCTGTGGACAAGCAGATTCCCTCTTGGTCTCTACTCCTAAAGCCAAGACAAAAAAGTGCTTAACATGGACATTAACATCCTTTTAGATCTAATCAAGCTAATATATGAAGGATAAGAAGAAAGATATGTACCTTATTAACGACGTTTGTCCCTGCAAAGTCTAGGATGAGCTTTGATCCTGAGCTCCCTGATAGATATTGTAGAACAAACAAGGATACAATGGAATTCCTACTCTACTAATATTAGCTCAAATATAGATCCATATACTGCAGAAAAATTCATGTGGAATGAACATAAATTTGAAAGAAATAGGCCAAGCATTGATTATTAATGAGAACAAGTAAAAGTACTTACAGTCCTTTGATGATGGTGAATCAACTTCTTCCAGTTCTCCTTGTCCAACCCCTTTTCTCAAGTAATCTACACTGATTTCTCTGATGAAATCTCACTTATGAGATCATAAGTGTCACATCTACAATCTCTTTTGTTCATACCACTTACAGGATCATAAGTTTGGTATCAATCTCTAGTCTCTACTGTCTTTTGTATGTTGCCTATGAGATCATAGGTTTCATACCTCCAATCTTTTTCATGTACCTTTCACCATGAGAAGGCCTTCTTGTATAGCCTTGGAGAGGCCCAACCACTTGAGAGATATTTGGGATAAGTTGAGGATTATTCTCCTTCATTTTAGGATCTTCCCTAAGATCATGCCTTGACCCAAGATTCGAACCCAACTACCTTCAGATATTGAGGGGATTGTCCCCTGATTTCCTCCAACAAACCAAAAAATCACTCAGAAAGGGTAGTGCTCCCCCAAAAGGGTGCACAAGGTGCTCAAACACTCCCCCAAAGAGGCCCAGGGAGTGATAACACTCCCTGACAGTGGGTAGGGGAGCGCTCCTCTCCAAAATCCATTTTTGAGTGGTTTTTCCAATGGCAAAAGGCTTGTACTTCTTGTCAAACTAATTTCTCTTCTTCAAAACTAGTATATGAGGTGTCTTAAGTGTCCTTATGATGTCATTAGAGGCAATATGGTAGTATGATGTTTGTGACACTTGCAACACTTGTGGTACACTTGCGGACAAGATGTGACACTTACAACACTTATAATGACGACACTTGCGACACTATTGAAGTGAGTAATTTTGATGTGTAACATATGCGGAGTAGGATTTTGGGGCTCTGTGCATGTAACCTTTGAAGAAGCTAATAAAGAAAAAGAATTGGTTGACGTGGCCCTAGGGTGGGGGTGAATTATGTAAATATTGTGTTATTCTACTCAGTGTGATGTTTTGATGTATTTATGTTATTTGCTAAGTGTTGGATAAAGATAGATAGATAGATATGTTTATGCTTTGTTCTTATGATGAATCTGGATGCTAGGTATGACATAGGTGGATGTTCTTAGTGCTTGAATCTACTAGCTCTGATCCATTTAGTTATTCTAAGTGCTTAAATATGTTAGATTTGAGTGAATGTCGCGATGCTCTGTTTTATATGCGGATTAGATATTGGTTGAATAATGATGAACTGATAGTGCTAAGTGATCTATAAAGTATTATAATCACATATTTGTGTCCCATATAAGGTTGCAGACACCTGAGTTCTGCAACCACCCCTACCTCTACCTCGGGTGAGACTTCATCTGCTTTGCAGGTGTTGCCGAAAGGGCCGATAGTTAGGGTTTTATTGGTGCGTTGTTGTAGCGTTGAACCCTGGGTCTGCCCCTGTGCCAACAAATGGTTATGTTTTTTAGAATTGAAACTATTATTGCTGGGAACTGAGGAAGAAGAAGCTTTGTGCAAAGATCCGACCTGAAATTGTGAAAGTTTTGTGTGTAGATCTGTTTCTCTAGCGCACAATACTCTACTTAGTTTGACAAGATCTGTGCTGAGGAAAAGAAGTCTGATCTAAAGAAAAGAGGTAAGATATGAAAGATTTGTGCTTTGTAGAATTAAGATTAGTGGAAATTTTTGTTTCAAAAGTATGAATCTAGGTATGTTTGATAGATTCCAACCTAGATTGAAAACTAGGGTATTAATAGATGAAATAAGATTTGATATGAATAGTTCTGATAAGAATAATGAAAAATATGTCATACCTATGCATAGAAGTAATGTTTGGACTAATAAGTGTATTCATGATCCTAGAAAGAAATGTTTGCAGGTTGGCTACCATGATCCTAGTGCTCAGTATAGGAAATGCTGGGGATCATTTAAATGAAAGAGAGGATTAACTATCTATTACAGTTGCAGAAAACCATGACATATTGCTAAGGAATTCACTGGGAGAAGACATAGTTGTCTTTGTTGTAAAGCTATGGACCATAGAGTATTGGATTTCCCTAGAATGATTGCTATGGTTGAAAGAATGAATATGAACCAAGAAAACCCTAAGGCATATCCAAAAACTAAGATTATGATAGAATCCAAGGAAGAATCAGAGAAAGTATTGCTACATATAAGAGAAATCCCGAATTATCACCGACATGTCATCTTATCAGAGATATTCAAAGAAAAAGAATGACTTGAAGCAATAATAGTAGACTTCGACATTGATTGTGTTCTAGATGAGGAAACACAGGTGAATATCATGACAGAGAAAATTTGGGAAGCTATAAGGAGGCTGTTATGATTCCTTCATTAGAAGGAATAGGAATATTCAAAGAAAAGTTGGTAAACCTATGTGGAAATCTCACCTAGATACCTATGAATGCCAATGGAACTTCAAATGAGGAATATTTTGAGATTATTAAATTTAATGATAACAATGCCCCATTTACCATGCTACTAGGAAAACCTTGGATTGAAAGAGATCATGCCAGAAGGCAAGAAGAAGAAGAAGTTTTAGAACAAGAGAAGAAAGAGTTAAAATAATTTATGACTAGAAGGATCACACACTTGATTGAAGAACAAAAGAACATATCAAAGCTATTTAAAACCAGAAACCCAAATGTCGAAGTTGCAAGAACACTAGAAGAACCACTGAATATTGAAGTACCTATTCCAGATAAAGAAGAAGGGTTACCCTTGATTATTAGGAAAGAATCTCAACAACGCGAAGTAACTATGCCAAAAGAAGCTAAGGATCAGAACAGAAAAATGCATACTGAGATGAAGCTCACTGGGAAGAAGGATACAAAGCTAAGTAAAAAGAGATTTAATATCGACAAGTTGCAAAATATTCCAGACATAAGCTCGCAGAAGGAAAATTTGCAAAATTGGATCTTTGTCGGGATATAAAAATAACGACGCATGGCACTTCGCCATGGCGAAGAAATATAGTCATTGGGGACATTATAACCATTAGAGAAATGCTCCAAATGGGAAGAAAGACATTTATGGACAGACATCTCACCATATGACTATTGGGACCACACCATAACAGACATAACAAAGTTAATGAAGGATTCATACCTATTGCAAGTGACCCATTGCCGAGTTATCTATTTATCTCGTCGTGCCACGCACCGAGAACAATTTTTCCAACTGAGAATTTGAGCCCGTAGACTAAGTTGATTTTATATAATGATCATTGTGCTCTTGCTCTCTATCTCATTATTGTGTTTAAGTTACTCCCTGAACCCGATATTCTTAACCCTGAGCATGTATGTCAGATGAGTTGAGTGCTACAGAGCAAGTTGTTGAAGAAGTTTTGATTGACCTCATGAATGAAAGAGTCATGTCAATGTCTACAGGTGTACAAGCATCATCAACAAGAGGACTGCCATCCTCTCCTTGCACTGCTCATGGAGCCATACCATCCTGCGTATCAGATGAAAAGCGAACCAAACACATGGATGATCTAGCGAATGCCAAATTGATCTTGACCATATTACCTGCCTATATACCAAAACATGCCTAGATATTTCGAATACACCTTGGTCACTGCGTACCTCTCGAAGGGGATATGCGTAGTTCGAGAAGATCAAGATAAGATTGCAGCGTTGAATTTTAGCAACTTCGACCTCATAGATTGCAAAGTTTATAACATGCTCACCCCACATAAGTACCTAACCCAAACTAAGGGGAATAATTCAAAGATAATCCCTCAGTCATGGATTATGAACCTTTCCCAGTCCACCCTTCTCAATGTCATGAAGATTCCCCACTTCAAAAGACACCAGGAGGTAAATGCATGTGTCAAGCTACTGGTGTATTGTTAGCATGGCAGTTATTTGTGGATAAACCACTGTATAACAGTTGACACGATGATGATTAATTGGATCATGGGGTTGAGTATGAAAGGACCTGATACATAAGAGTTTTACCCCAAAAAATCCATGGATCACGCTCTAACACAGAGGATAAAGGACACCTATGGAAATATCAACAAGGGAACGTGAGGATACAAGGTAGCTTCTATCCAAAGTGGCACAGTGTGCCTCGCCTTTTAGTTGATTGCAAGGAAGTTAGTCCGAAGGAATCGACCTACCCAAGTCACTAGTTTTGTAGTCGACCTCGCAGGCAAGTGCGCAGAAGGCCTTCAGATGAATTGGGAGAAGTACGTGGTGAAACACTTTGAACTCGACTGCAGGGAAGCACTTGATCAAGGATATGAATTTCATTTTAGTTGGCTCTTGATCCTTATAGATTTTATTTCCCGGGAGCTGCTGGAAGGTGCAACCTTCCCGTACATCAAGCCTTTTGAACCACTAGCCATGAAGTTCAATACAATATGGTATTCAAGCGATATGAATAAACAGTGGCAGTCAAACGTTGTTTTTCATAACTACTACAACTAGCTAAAGATAGCCATACAGTCCGAGCCTTGCATGACTTCGAACACTCTAAACCGTTTCAGGCTTCTGATGAAGTTCAACACAGATTGACATTTTACTTACATCATAGTGCGTGCTAATGAACATAAGAAACAACTTCAGTCCTACTATAAGCTGACGGAGGACAAATTGGAGGAGATCACTAAGGACTGGTCAATGGACCTCCTTATTCTAGTAGACCCTACGGATATATCCAACATCGACAGCCCATAAAATGCGCAGGATACACCAAGACCTAGCAGGAAAAATAATACTGAAGAGGTCTAAAGATTAGATAGCGCATCCGAGAAGACTGCTTCCATTTCACCAGAGTAAGGAGGTGATGGAGAAGAGTTAGGTGAAAAATAAGTTTAATAGAAGTAAGGAGATGAGGTTGATCCCCTGAAGAAGAGGAAAGGTGCACCTCTGAAACCTTCCTCCCGGAAGAAATCGAATTCCACCATGACCAAGATGCATATCGTCCTCACCTTCGATGACTTTGACTTTCTCATAGCAGCCCTTCAAGATGCTTCTCTGGAAATAATAGAGAAACAAGAAGCAAAGAAAGAGGAGTTGTATGATCGAATTGAGACTGAACTTCGAGGAGTACAACAGACTCTACAGTCCAGTTGCACAGTCTCCACTGTGCCAGGAGAACCAGAATTAGGAGATGAACCAACTCAACTCCATCGCTTAGTCGATATAGTTGAAGCTCGCCTTCGATGAGCATAGGAAGAAATAGAGCAATCCACCTAGGATTTGACACAAGTACAAGGGGTACTCGTAGAGCAACATAGTGCTACATAATGGGAAAAGATTTCTCTCCAAGCAAAGTTTGATGAAGAAAAATAAAAGCTACTGCAAGAAAAGGAATAGTTGCTCGTGGAGAAACTTGAAGTAAAGGAAGTGGTCAATAGAGAAATTTGATCTGTGACAGTTGTAGAAGTAAAGGCAGAAGATTGAGTTACACAACAAGTCATGCAACTTGAAGAAGTGATCCAGTAGCTACAACAACACATCACAGACTTGGAACTACACACAGTACTCGAGACCCCACAAGATGTAAGAGGCCAAAGAGAAGAAATCGCCCAGAGTGCAGTTGAAAGGCTAAAGAGTCTTACCCTCGAATGCAAGAAACTCACTGATCACATTGCCCAGACCTATGAGAAACTCACGAAGAATCCAGAATTGAAGGCATTGGAGTCGCAACTCTAAGAGGTGAAGTATCAAGAAAAAAATATACAGGTGTAGCTGAAGCCCCTGTCAGCTGTGGAAATAATGAAGTGATCCCAATAGCATCGGACCTCCTAGTAGCAGATCCACACCATCCAAAGCAGAGTTATAGAGGTAACTCAGAAACTCCAACCTGTACAAGAAAAGGCTTCCCAATTATTTACAGAGGTAGAAGTCCACGGAGTAGAGCTAGAACAGGTTGTCACTATAGATGAACAATGTCTAGAGGGACCTATCAATGATGCAGTCATCTAAGAATTTGATGAACAAGAGGCCATAGCACAGTAGCAAGTCGAAGCAGCTCAAGCCAACCTCGAGGCATTCAAAGCAAAACTAGTCAGACCAGAGTGACTCGGGATGAGTCACAGGTGAGTGTTTGGGGCCTGTTGGCCCTTGACCATTTTTTGGGAGATCCTTGGTCAAGTTTGACCTATTTTGGGACTTTGACATATTGTCGAATACAGAGCGCAAGATGAAGCAAATATCGCGGGATCTTGGCCCCTTTTGGGTCGTTTTTGGTATTTGGGAATATGTAATGGGTATGGGATGTCGACCCATGGGTTTACCCATGTTTAGGCCTATTTTGTAAAGTATAAATAAGTATCTAGGCGACATAAGTAGTGGTGACCGATAAGATAAGTGCTAAGTGCAAGTGTGGTTTGTAAATTCTTTGTGCATACTGTGAGAGACTTGTAGAGATAGGTGCAAGTGGTTGTAACAAGACTGCAAAGAGCTTTGTGCTGTAACACAAGGAAGAAGGATATAGCGAGCTGCGCAGATCTTCTGTCCTATGTGGAGTAGGATTTTGAGGCTCTGTGCATGTAACCTATTGAAGAAGCTAATAAATAAGAAGAGTTGGTGGACGTAGCCCCAGGGTGGGGGTGAACCATGTAAATACTTTGTTATTCTACTCTGTGCGATGTTTTGATGTATTTATGTTATTTTCTAAGTGATGGATAAATATAGATAGATAGATTTGTTTATGATTTATGCTTATGATGAATCTGGATTCTATATCTAACATAGGTGGATGTGCTTAGTTCTTGAATCTTCTATATCTGATCTATTTAGTTATGCTAAGATCTTAAATACGTTAGATCTAGGTGAATGTTGCGATGCTCTGTTTTATATGTGGAGTAGATATTGGTTGAATAATGATGAACTGACCGTGCTAAGTGATCTATCAAGTATTATAATCACAGATCTGTGTCCCAGCTAAGGTTGCAGACACCTGAGTCCTGCAACCACCCCTGCCTCTACCTTGGGTGAGACTTCATCTACTTCGTAGGTGTTGCTGAAAGGGTTGGTAGTTAGGGTTTTGTTGGTGAGTTGTTGTAGAGTTGAACCTTGGGACTGCCCCTGTGCCAAAACCATTAGACTTTAATAACCATTATATTCATATTCATTGGAAAATACAGACTCTCTGAAAAATGTTTGGGTTTGACAATTGTTTGTAAAAACAAGTCTTGGACCTCTAATGGACATTCTTTGTATACCCTAATTAGATTTTCTTCATTAAAAGGTTTGAAAATTATAGAAAATGACTCCGGTATGATGAGGGACTATCGAATTGACAGACTCTCTACCCTACACATGACCTTAGACCCACGTTTATTCACAATGACTCTTTCTTCATGGGAATATTGTTCGGTGCACCAACCTATAAATTTGGGAAAAGGGAAAGCGATTTTGACAACATAAGGGACTATGGTGGCCTGAACTACTTCAAGGAATGGTATACACCTTCCTACTTTATCAGACAATTTTCTTTTGGACACAGATATGGGAGAAATTGTGATTTCAGTATCAAAAACATCTAAATCTCAGTCAATTAGGGATTCTTCATTCACCACAAGATCTTGTTTTGTTACTGAGGTTATGATAGGATCCATGATTGTAATGAAACATACCTAGAGATGAGTGGAAATTGTGTGAAGTAGATGTACTGTTGATCTATAGTTGAAAAACAATGGTCGTGCCAAGGTTTTAATGGTCCAACATTCAAAATAAAATAAAATAAAATAGACAACCAACCACCCTTTTATACTTTTCCTCTTTTCAGGGGCATGAGAAAGGGTTTTGAGGCAACATGATTTTCATCCTGAAATGCACCTAGTGGTGCCACGTAGCCCCAAATGAAAACCATTGTTTAAATTTTGGCTCGCTCTCCAAAAATTAACTACCGTGCAACTCCCCCTCCCCAATTTTTTTTTATCCTTGGTCGTTGATCATGAGAAGCCATGATCTGCAATGTGTCGAGCTCAATCAGCTTTGCGATCCTACTATATTTATCTATTTCCTGCCATATTTAGCCTCTTTTCTATTTTATCAGTCTTTCAAACTGATTTAGCATCCCGCTAGATTCTAAAATATTGATTTCACATAAAAACAATTAATGGTGACTAACACCTCTCATGTCATAATTTACTATTGTCATCGTCATGCATGTAGTATAGAAGAATCGGGTTCAATACAATTAGAAAAAGTGCATAATAAGGATTTATCATTTACCTCCCAGATAACAACCTTGGAGTTGTCTTGCATGTCGAATATGGACATGGAGTCTGGTGTGAACTCCACCTTTTTTCCTGAGCCTGAGTGTGTAATATCATACACTGAGAGCATATTCATGGAAAGTAACTTGGGAACATGTAGGATGTTCTCAAAACTTCCATGATCTAGTTCCACTCTCCCTTTTTTGGAGATCTCAAATCGAGAGTCATCCCCAATGAGGATAGGAGGACCATTACATGTAGTCAAAGAAGATAAGACATCCTATGTGGTAGCCATATGATGGGGTCCACCTGAATCCATGATCCAAGCATCATGAGAAGAGTGAAAAACTACTACTGCATGATGATTACCTTTAGGGGCTTGATATTATGGCTTCTTATTAGCACCCTTGGGAATTTGATCCCCAAGGTTTTTCTTCTAAGAATATGTTCCATAAGATGTATCTTATTCTTCATGGATGTGGGTTCTATATGGAATCCTCTATTGTAGTAGGTACAATTCTTCCCTTTATTTCCTTTTCCACCTTTGGATCCCGAGGAATCATTGAAGGGTTTGGAGTGACCTTCCTCCTTAGACTCAGCATGCACCTTTCCTTTTCATTTTTTTATTGGATATCTGATTTATAGATTTTCTTCCGTTATGCATAGAAAGTACATGCTCTTTTGATTTATTGATTACACCCATTTTGATGAGTTTATCTTTCTCCTACGTGAGGGACTCAATGAAGGTATCCAAAGAGGGGATAGTCCAATATGCTCTAGAAGTGAACCTCTCAGAGTGGAATGTGGGGAAAAAGACTAATTATTTTGGACCAAGTTTTGACAAAATGGTGAGAACGATTCGTTTTTCCTCCTTTGATTTTTCAACCCCACAAGCCTTGAGTTCCAAAAAAAAATCCTTGTACTTTATGAAGAAATCCTAGATGTTTTCAAATATTTTCAGATCTAATGCAAGTATTTTTACCTCAAGCATGTGGCCTCTCATGTCATCTTGTTTTCCAAATATTCATTCCATGGTGGTCCATATGTCATTTGGAGTTTTGCAAGAAGATACATGAAACAATAATTCAAGTGACATGTGCATGTAGAGGGCTTTGTAAGCGTCATCCATTCTATCAAGGTATTTTCATTTTTCAATGGTCAATTTGGGTTATGTTTCTATAGCCATGGTCAAGATATACAATCCTCTAACTCTAAGAAAAATATCCATCTTTTTCTTCCATTCGAAGTAATTGTACAACACTAGAATTGAAAATGGTGGAAATTACATTGTTCCTGCATTATTCAATCTTAAGTACCTACAAATAAACTGTTGGTGTTCCTTCTTCCTATTATCTTGTGGGATATGATACCATGTAATTTTTGGTGAATACCTGCAAAAAATATCTAGCTAGAAAAATAACATACAAAACCTACAAATGTGAGAAGAAGAGAGAAAAATTGGAGAGAAAGAATGAGAAATTGTATTAACCAAATGAAAGAATGATAAAATACACATGATACACTCTGAATGTCTTAAATAATGTGTAATAGAGGAGGTTCCAATGCACCATATTGGTGGTATAGAGATATTTGGACACACACTTGAAGTCACTGGAGTTAACTACCACCTAGTCGTAGTCAACTAGTCATGCAGTCCTCAGTTAACTAGATAGAATGGAGTTAAATGAGGAGGATATAAAGCATGCACAAGGAATGTGACTTACTGGTGATCATACCAAGGTAGATTCACATTCATGGTGACGATCCTGAGGTTATTTGGTGATAAAACAAAAGTTACCTTTAATGAATCCACTTCTCTAGTCAATTAAAGAGAATATTCTCCTAGAATGTAGGAGATGTTCCTAAAACATAAGAGATCTTTAATGATGACTAATAAACATAGGAAAATAAGGAAAAATATCCTAGGTGTGTGTATTATATCCAACACAAAGGAATCATTGGGGTTGCTCCTTTTGCAAGGTTGATGGTTCTATCTATTGAAGGTTAACTAGAGGTTTATAATACTACATTCTTCTTACAGTTCTTCTTTTTGTCTATTTATCTAATTTATGTTCTCATTTTCTTTTGGTTGAATTCATATAGTTATTGGTATAATGACTCCTCAACACAAGTTTCCTATTTTATTTAGGAATCCCATGAACCCCAACTACTTTTGGTTCGAGCAGGTGCAGATCATTTCCATATTTGTTTCTTTAAGAAAATATCCTAACCTTCCCATGTATCTTTGCAATCTGCTTCTAAAAATTGTTCCTAGATGCTTTGTCTCTTTTTTCCATCAGAATTTTATGCCGGTGCACAAAGAGGGGGTCAATATTCAATGATATGACTGATACCTTTGTCTCAAATAAATTTGTGTAACAAGGTTGGTATTGTGTAGAAAACTCCATCATGGAATTTGTCGTAAAATATTTATTTTATCTTGTCAAATGAAGTTCTTTACTCAATCTCTTTCTCTTCACAGTACTCTTTGGAAATTATTTCAACCCACTCATGTAAACTCATTCTACCTCTACTAATTTATTTGGACACTAACTACTCATCATTTGTACGTTTATTCATTAGTGGGTGTGTCAATGTATTTTTTAATTTCTTCTAGGATTGATTCAATAAATGTTTTTTGTGTATCTCTGAAGAAATGGGCTCTTTCCTTCGCTAATGTCAGACAGTTTCTATGTGCATGTTGAGCACTCAACACACCCTAAAAATCATATGTCAAAGTTTCACTTTTTGGGTACCACTTAATTTTGCACTGTCTGAATTCGATTTTCTTGTTGAGAAATGTTGTGAATTTTCTTATTCTCTTAATGCTCATTATCTATTCAGGTTTGTTTAACCTTATGAAAATCCATGAATTAAAAGGGCCTAACACTTAAGTAAGGAATCAACAGCCAAAAAACTTCACCCGACATGTTGAAGATTCGACATTGGAAGGAATTAAGAGGTGAAAAAGAAACACTCAGAAAGCCTCAATCATCGAGCGCCCATATTCATCGGTATTGGAAAAAGGGAAGTTTTGTTTCACGACAAGTATCACACACAGAACTCACCAATATATGATCCCCTTCGGCATCAATAAAAGGAAAAGGGAGTGAAATTTAAGGAAGGAGGAAATAATATATTCGATAGCCAATACCCAACGTACTTGTCGGAATCGGAGAAAACTGAATCACGATGAACATTTCGACCATGCTAAAGAGTTTTCCCCGATCACTGAATCCCGAAGCATTTTGGCATCGATGAATTTTCGAAGAAGCTAAACCAAAGGCAAATACACGATAGGTTTATCCCCAAACGACAATCCATGATACCTTTTCGGCATAAGAAAACCCAGGTTTATTTTAGAATGCATAGATTGAAGAAATCCTCGACTCCGACTAATTTGTGTGAATTAATTCACTAGTATTTAACACCATGTATCTTTGCCTGACTAGAGAAACTATATGTCCTAGATCAACCCTGAGTCACTTTTGGTTCCTCAGGTCCAAGTCAGACCTCTGAGTCAGTTTTCCACGTCAACACCATACGATGAATTAAATCAACATCAGAGGTTTTGGACGAAAGTATATCAACGAAAACATTCATAGCACATTGTCGATCCCTGATCCACCCACTAAGAAAGCGACATGATGATATGTTTTAACACTAGATACAATTGGATTATGAGATATTAAAAGTTTAATTAATGTCAAATGTCACATTAGTTTCTACTTTGTGTGTGAATCAGAAAAACCATTTGAAATTACCAATAGAACACATCACCCTCCGCGCCTCTGCCATCAACCCATGATGAATTCAAGTTGCAGATATTCGATGGAATATTGTTTGAATTCCAGTCATCACCTGAATTAATTGGTTGATATGACGTGGTAAGTTCTTCCTCATTTAAATTCTCTTGGGCCATTTTAAATGAAACCATTCTGTGCACAAAGGAGTTTCAGAGCATTCTGAGAAGTGAAACGAGCAATTCCAAATCTCTCAAGATCACGTGAGTATCAAACAACCAGGTTTAGCAAGCGTTATAGGTATGTACTAGTCTGGATTTTCTGTGTTTTCACTTCATATATACATTTTTATCCAATGTTTCTCTGTACAAAGGCCCTAACAGATTGATTTTGATTACAAGAACAATGCCTCCGATAACTCCAACCACTAGGTGATCACCGAGGATGCCCAAGATGAAAGAGCCAGAGGTAGGAGAAGGATCTTCTCCAGGGGCAACAAAACTATTAAATTTTCTCCAAGACCAGAAACGATTATTAAAACATCCACAAAGAAGGATTTCATTCAACCTCCGGCCTTTGGAGACACTGATGCAAGCACAAAGACCAAGCGACACTCCCACGTTGGGGATAAATATTGAATAAGATAAGTTGGGAGGAATTCCTTGAATACACCCCACACAATGACCCAAATGTGAGAGCGCTTGACAACCAGGTATTCCTGAATATCCGATGGTCATACTTGCACATGGTAGCAAGAATAACCTCAGTGTTTTCATGTATAGAGTTGCTATAATGGATCATCGACCATAAGGACATGCAAAAGTGCCTAATCAATGATGACAATGGTGAGTGTGTCAGGGTTTTCCTTTCGTTGGAGGTCCAAAAGTACTACAGTCTTAGAGACCCGGAGGAGTGACTGAATAATGATTTCGTTGTGAAATTATATGAGCACCACGAGACCAGCTGGGTAATGGCCTCATGGTGGCGAGAAGATAATAAATTCACCAACCAAACCTTCAGCTGGTACCAAATGGCCAAACTAAGAGAACCATACATCTTGCTAATGGCACTCATCTATCGGTTGTATGGGGATAAAGACTGCTCCAGGTTTTCAGAGGCATGGATGCCTCTAGCATACATAGTAGCTATCTCTGGGAAAAGCTTCAATTGGGGAGCCATCATTTCCAAGTAGTTTAGTATTTGCACACAATAGGCTCAGACACTAAAAGAAGGGTAGACTCTAGCCTTCTACATGGCATCATATTTGCTAGATGTCATGTGTGCCGGAAACATCTTCATCAACATGAACCAAAGATGGCAAGTCACATAGCTCCTGGTCCATGTATAATTGAATGTCTTATGGGAGAACATGTATAAAAAATCATACTCCCTCATCTGCAATGAATTCATTGCACAAATCTATTTTATTCTTTTCAAGAAAGAGTGTCTAAGACTATTGAATGTGGTGAAAAAGGTGATATCAAAGGTCGACCAATGGTATCTGGATGAACGTGATACCTACATTAGGGTATTCAGGGCCACCGGAGCACCTCATATCCTACCAGCACATGTCCCTGAATGACTTGTGGTGGGAGATATTTACTACCAAACCATCCTTCAAGGTTACAATGCTACCCTGGTCAAAGATAAGAAGTAGGCTTTTATACCTTATAGATTCCATGTTGGCTTCTACATATTGAAAGACACCTCTGAGGCCAAGCACAAAGGAATGAACCAATTAGAATTATGATTCCAAACCATTCGATTCCGCAAACATGACCCAAAGGGTCTCTTCTTGAAACATGCTTCTCAAGTGTCATCATGCTGGCCATATGCCCACGACAATTTTGAAGATGAGGTCTTCACCGAAAATGCCTAAGATTGGGATGAATTTGTGGCAAGGATGGTCAATCCCAAAATGACTAGGTTTAAAGTCATGAGCCTGGATGAACAAGCAATGATCCTAGAAAAATTGGCTCAAGGGGTCCTCAGGGCCAAAGAAGAAATGATAGCAGCTGAAGCAGGAGAAGCCCCCCTGGTAACCCCGGTGCAAGGTAGAGGTACCCCCATGGATCAATACATGTGGGAGAGGGGGTTACTCATGATAGAATAGGTGCAATGGATAATTGATCGACTACAAGATGAATCAAACCTCATAAGTATGACAAGGCTCCATGACAACAACCCAGATGAAATCCAGGTAAGATCAAGTGGCCTTGAATTGATATATGTCAATGAAATCACCAATTTATATGACCTTGAATTCACAACACCATCGACCATATCGTCGACAGGTGTTTCAAATCATCCAGAGACAACTAAAACATCAGGGAGAGAAAGCACGCCAAACCCCCTAAGCAAGTTGATAAAAATATATGATGTCGATGAGAGCCCATAGGTATCCCTTGTGACCCCTATGCATATTGAAGAGGAAAAGGAGCCGGAGAAGTCATCTTCCCCAGTTCCCGATGCTCAAACGCAGGGGCTTCCATAGAAAAAACTAGAAGTTGAAAGTGTATTAGACACTTAGTTTCCCAATGCACCAAAGACTCAAGTGGACATCCCGACAAATGAGCCAGGGTTGGGAAAACAAAAGGAAGAGGCTCCACTGTAGGAAATCGAAATCCCGATGACAAGGGATCAAGTAAGTACTGAGCCTACCCTTGATCCCTCAATCTCAATCCGTACTCAACTTCCCTATGAGAGAAAAACATAAGTTGAGCCTTTAGGACACAGGGAGGATGTTCAAGAACCCAGTATTGAACAAGTATATACCATCAGGAGTCTGGGAAATACACTCACCTAGGGGAATAAAAAAATTCACGAACCCATGGACAAATAAGCCAATGTACATGCCATCGCTTATGATTGGAAGAGGAAGGCTATCATAAAGAGAACCATCGAGAAGAGGAGGATCACCCTGCATCGCTCCATCCTCATCACCACGGAGGAAAACTTGATCAACACCGAGCATGCTAAGACATCTGAAATCATCGATGTAGGGATGGTGATCATGCATGCCACCCTAGACAAAGCTAAAAGAGATGAGGAGGATTTGGCCACTGCTCTAAAGGAACCGAAACATTTGTTCCACTTGGCGAAATACTACCAGGACACCACACAGGCCGCGATGTACCTAAGGATTGAATTCAAGAAGGCTTACAACAAGTTTACATATGAACAACACCTATTCACTACAAGGATAGTTGAGCTTCAGGAAGACACCCTCATGTATCTTGCAATGTGAAAATATATGGAGTGGTGTTATTGGAAAGTGGAACAATCTGTGGAAAGAATCGGATATATAAACACAGTGCAAAAGGGTCGAGATGTTGAAGAGCATGACATCCAGGTGCTAAGGGAAGGAAACATCGAACGCATCAGGAAATCGACTGAGTATTGGGTTTAAATGTCCCAGGAACCTCACCAACAAATCTAAGAGAAATGGGCCAAGTGTGAGAAAAAATGGAGCAAGATCGATTGGGTGATGAAATACATTGGACTCCCCGAGTTTGTCACACCCAATGACCTTGTTTACTTGTGCGACATAGTCAAGTCACACACCGACCAAGACTCATCATGGGCCAAAGAAATAGAAAAGGTGTCAGACATGACGCCAGGTCAGGTGTGACAGTTTATGGAGCACTCGAACAAAGCTCAAACCATGCTCCAACAGTTAAGTGCTAGTATAGTCAAGTATTAGGCACATGCATTAAATATAAGAGATATTCACTCGACCTTGATGGAATAGAATATATTCCCATACGCCAACACCTGCGAGGATATGTTCATCAAGTGGTCAGAGTACGAGAAGAGTCACCCTCTTAAGTGATATCTTGAGATGACTCTTAGAAAAAATTATAGAAAAAGGCGCCACGTGGCGACTGTTTTTTTACCTAGTTGCACTTTAGTAGTTATTTTTATTAAATAGTATGTTATAAATAAGAGGATCGACCTATTAGCAAGGGTCGATGGTTGTTGTAAGAAAATCTCATTTTTGGTTTTGTTAAGAACTATTTCGGAGCTGCCTTTAATTGAGAAGTCCTTTTGGGACTATAGACAAGTTTGTTTTTTCATCAAATTCATGTATGATTGGATGTGGAAAAGAATGATTTCTTATTTCGTCTCATGAATGAATGTTGTAACAACTAAGAGATACTAAATCTATTGATAAGTTATCTGATGCCATGTTTTACAATTATTTCTTTAATGATGATGATTAATCATTGTGTTATTATGTGATTGATGATTAGAGCTGAGTGAATTATTTTACTTGTCATTGTTTGTCATATGCATGTTTTATTCTGATAAATTGTATCTCAGTTGGTAATTGGAATACCCACATGGTTAACGTATTAGTACTAGGCCTGTGGTAGACGATCATTGTCTGCATGCTAGAGTGTAAGGGTTATCCCAAGCTCATCCTCTTCTCCAGTAGTTAAAGTTTGTTCCTATTTTGTTTCCTGGTTGGTTTATACTGACCCTATCTTATATCAGTCCCACCTAAGATAAAACACAAAAAAATAGAACGTCTAAATTGAAGGAGAAAACCTTCACAAGACAACATAAAGCCCATCGATTATTTTGGCCAGATTACAAAATCTGGAGAACCATTCCACTATTAAACATTGTAGAGTCTAATTGGGCCTCGATGGCAGGTTTGGTTCTTGTTGTTGAGTTAAATGGATTTAGGAACCCTCAACAGAATTGGAGATAAAAGGAGGGCCTGAAGAATGAATGGTTGAATACATATTTCACATAATATTTCAGACAACCTGTAGATTCAAAACAACCCACATGCATGGATAGTCATTCCCAAGACATCCCACACACATTGAGTACTCCTGGAATGAGTAACTCATCCCAACATGAGGAAGAACGCTTGTTCCCAGACATACCTTACGCTCTCCCTCATGAGGAATTTAATAGATTAAGAAGAATCACAAGAGAATACGCTCGACAGATCGGTGTGATGTCCTTAGCTATGATACTTCCTTGAAGAAAACAAATAAGTAGACTAGTGGTCGATACCCCCAACCAGTTTTTTTTGCACACAATAGAATACCTGATAGATTTCACTCTCATTGAAATCGAACATCCTCTTAATATAATCCTTGAAACGCTAGCCGACAACGTCTCTGAGCCGGATGATTTTTCGGAAGAAGAAGGGTATAACTCTGAATGCTCAGTTTCAGGATCTGAAGATATGGAAGATCATAATGACCATGATGAGAAGAGAATAAACCCACCATAAAACAATCAAACTTGGCCATCCTTGGACAAGTACATAACCTTCCTCAACACCCAGAAAATGTACTTCCTAAATTTGACCCTGAGACTTTAGGATTGCCTCAAGACCATATCAAGAAATTCAAACTAGCTATCAGACTTATGAATGTCCAACATGAAGATGCAGTATGTAGGCTATTCTCCTACACTTTTTAGAATTTGAATTACACGTGGTATTTTAACTTACCCAAAGGATCCATAACTAGTTGGATGAAGTTTCAAAAAGGAATTTCTAGATAAATTTGCAGAAGAAATTACTACAGGAGGGTTGATGGCTGAGTTGTTTGTCGCCTCCATGATTTCAAAGGAAAGGGACAAAGAATTTAATCAAATATTTACCACCATATTAAACAATTTCCAGTCTGAAGCTAAACCTACTCAAGAGATGCAAATCGAAGTATATTATAATGCTCTCCTAGCTTCTATTTCCATGTTTATGAAGAGGGCTGCCAAACAAACCCTGGCTGAGAATTTTGAAGAAGCCAAAATGATAGAGTTCAAATGAAAGGATGCAAAGAAGACCAAGTCTCCTTAGTTAAGAAATAATTTCAACCCCTTTCCAAGAGAGGGCTATTTCTTACTAGACCCCTAGGGAAACAAACAAAACAAGCTCTTGAAAAGGGAAGTGGGGACATAGAGGACCTACAACGTGTGGTACAAAAGTTATCGAAAGAAATCATAGAAATGAAGAGAAGTGTAGGGGAGGGAAACCAAGGCCAAAGGCCCTATAAGCCTTTATTTAAAAGGAATCCACCATTCAAAGCAATTGAATCTCCCCAACCAACTTAAACATTGATCTGGGAAATGTAGCATCTGACTCTTTTTTCACTTATCACCAAGAGAACCACTCTGAAAGAGATTTCCCTCAATGGGTGCATGCCATGAATTTGATGGCCAATTGGTTTCTAGATGAAGTCTCCCTGACCGAACAACCAAGTGTCTCTAGTATGAATATTGTATATCAGGAGGAAATTGCTCCACCAGAAGAAACAACCATGTTGATATGGGATACTGACCTAGCCTTGCCATCCGATGGCCTATTTGAGGTTCAAGAACTACCTATAGAAGTCTTGGCTGTGCAAACATGAAGTATAGGTCAACTTGTCTTGAACGAACTTACTATGACCCAAATTTTGGGAGGGAGACCAGATCCCGATCACCTGAAAACACCTTTTGATCCCTGAAGAAACCCAATAAACATCCATACATGAGAATATCCCAAGATGGATTACAACATAGTTGAAGATTTGAATAAGTTGAAGGCTGATATATCAGTTATGGACATATGTAGAATCCCTCAGCAAAAGGAATTCCTCTTACAAGCTTTGAAATCAATAGAGAATTCTACAACAAGCACTGACCAAGAGGGGAGTCTAACTCCCATAGACCCAAGGAATAAACCAAATGTGAACATTTTTTTTTAGGATAATAACGCAAAACCTTTTGTCCCACCATTCCTTTTAACGTTTGATGTATTCAACAGAAACCTCCATAATTGTTTGATCAATTCAGGAGCATATTCTAATGTTATGCCCTTGTCTATTTGCAAAAAAATAAATATTGTTCCTCTCAAAAGATACAATCATGTAATACAACTGGACAGAACCCGGGTGAAGGTTATGGGAGAACTCAAATATGTGATGATCATAATTGTGACTCATCCTAAATTTGTGCAAGTAATTGACATTATCATTGTAGATATACCAAAAGCTTATGGATTGTTATTAAGCTGATATTGGTCTGAGAAGTTAAACGAGTATTTTAGTACGGACTGGGCGCACTTTTGGATACCATTAAAGGGACACAAAAATATGATCAGAATTGATAGGGAAAGATATCTAAAACATACTGTCACTGGCTTAATAACCCTAAATGAACCCTCATCAGAGGATTTCCCTATGCTAGGAAATTATTCCTATGATTCCTTCTTCGGGAACTTCTCCCCTCTCTCATCTAATGTCCCTCTTACTCAAAACTTTGAAATTGTTTTTCGAGAGGAATTGCCAACGATGGCGGAGGAAACCTTATTATGCCAAGAACCTACGTTAGAAATCATAGAACTAACAAGAGGAAAAAAGGAAAGTAAAAGGAAAGAGGAAGTTGATACATCTTTCCCACAAGTTTGGACCTTACACTTTGATGGATCTAAATCAGAAGAAGGGTCAGGAGCAGGGTGTATCCTCATTAATCCGAAGGGAAAATGACATTTCATGTCTTGTAGACTAGAATTTGAATGCACAAATAATATTGTAGAATATGAAGCTCTAGTAAAAGGGTTAAAGAAATCCATAGACCTAAATGTCCAAGAATTAAAGATTTTTGGAGACTCTGAGATCATTGTCAGACAAGTAATGAATATTATACATTGTAATTATCCACACCTAAAGAACTACCAACAGGAAGTGCACAGGCTAATAGAGCATTTTGAAGCTTTCAAAATTACAGTGATTCCCAGAGCAAAGAATATTCTTGCAGATTCTTTGGCCACTGCTGCTTCAAGGCTATCACCTCTATAGGATTATGAATCCTCTCGGTTTACTGTAGAATTTCTCTAGAAACCATCGGTTCCCAACAATATTTCCAATTGGAAGGTTTTTGAAGGAGACGAACAGATCATAAACTTTCTGACCAATCAGGACAATTTTAAAGACTTAGCTATTGATGATGAAGTATTCCAGGAACAATCAATGGAAAATCACCCTCATACAGATCAACCAACCGAAAAATAAAAGTCTCACATGATACCGAAGGGGATATCCAATTTAGAAAACCTTTTTGACCTAAAGGAAAGGTTTAAGGGGTCAAAAAACGTGAAGACCGGTAGTTCATGTCCCATGCATGAAACTATAAATATTGGAACCCCAGACAACCAAAAAATGTAAAACTTGGTAAGACGATATCTAAAGAGGAAAGGAAGGCCTATCTCAAAATTTTCAAACAATATCAAGATGTATTTGCGTGGTCCTACCGACATCTGAAAACTTATGATACTCGTATCATTCAACACACTATCCCTTTAAAACCTGAAGTGAAACCCTTCCAACAGAAGCTTCGTAAGTATCACCCTTCTCTAGAACCTCTAATGTGTCAGGAATTGAATAAAATTTTAGATGCCAAATTTATCTTCCAGGTCAAACATTCCACATGGGTAGAAAATTTGTTTCCTATGAGGAAAACGTCAGGAGAAATTTGCTTATGCTTAGATTTTAGAAATATCAACAGAGTTTCAGAAAAGGACAACTACCTAGTCCCTCCAATGGAGCAACTCTTGCATACCATGTCTAGCTCTGAGGTTTTCTCCTTGTTGGACGATTTCTAAGGTTACAACCAGGTTATAGTTTCAGAAGAAGACCGCTTGAAAACTACCTTCCGAACGAAGTGGGGAACCTTCACTTACAAACGCATGCCTTTTGGGTTAATTAACACAAGAGAAACCTTCTAGAGGGCTATGGATGTGGAATTTTTGGGACTAATAAACAAGTGTGTAGTATTTTATTTGGACGACATAACTGTGTATTCAAATAACATAGAAGATGGCACCCAACACTTAACCTAGATTTTCAAAAGGTGTAGGAAATACGACATATCCTTAAACCCTATGAAAACTATTTTCGGTGTCGAGGAAGGTAAGTTGTTAGGCCACATTATATCTCAAGCAAGAATACACATAGACCCAGAAAGAATTAAGGCTATAACACAGCTTCCATTACCTCACAACAAAAGGGCTATGCAGTTGTTCTTTGGGAAAATCAATTTTTTGAGGAAATTCACCCCCGATTTCATAGAAACTATCAAACCCCTACAAAAAATGATTTGTAATGATGTTGAGTTTAAGTGGGATGATGAACGAAAGAAGGCTTTCAACAATATCAAAATTGCAATCTCTCAAGCCTAGGTGCTGCAAAGTCCCGATTTCAACAAAGATTTCTTCCTCTATACTTTCACCTCCGAACAATCGTTAGCTACAATATTAACTCATATGGATGATGAAAAAAACAAAGCCTCGATATCATTCATGTGCACTAACCTACAAGGTGCTGAATTAAATTATCTTTCTATAGATAAATAGCCTTATGCGGTTCATAGGTAGTAAAACATTTGAGATCTTACATCCTCAAGAACCATACCAAAGTAATCGTGCTTCACCCTGCAGTCTGATCCCTATTTACTCAACAAGAGATGGGGGAAAGAAGAGGAAACTGGATGGCAATAGTCCAAGAATTTGATCTAGATATAAAACCTACTAAACTTGTTCAAGGACAAGGGTTATGAAAACTAGTAGCCGAAGCTCAATACCAAGTAAATAAAGACCCCGAATGGGAGAATGAAATGGCATTATGGTGTGGTGAAGATTCATACAACTCCCTATGGCAAGAGTCTTGGTATGAGAAATTGACTTATCTCCTGCACCAAGGGACTTGCCCAAAAAAAATAAATCCTAGGGAAAGGAGAGCTCTCAGGTTAAAATCCACACAATATCGCCTCATAAATTCGGTACTCTTTCGGGTTAATTATGATGGGGTAATTTTAATATGTCTCGAACTTGAATATGCAGACAAGGTTCTGAAGGAGATCCATGATGGTCCTGCAGGTGGACATTTTGCGGGGGACACCACCGCTCATAAGATACCGAGAGCTGGATATTATTGTCCCACTTTTTTCAAGGATGCTCACACATACGCTAGAAACTATAAAACTTCTCAAATAAGCGCTAGGAGGGAGAAGAGAGCAACAATTACACTCCAACCGGTTACCATTTCTAGGCCTTTTGAGCAAGTTCTTCAAAATAGCATAACTACATAATTACTTCCACAAATTATTTCACAAAATGGGCAGAAGCCACTCCTTTGACTCATGTAAACAAGAAGGTGGTTATCCAATTCATAGAACAACAAGTAATGACAAGGTTCAGTTTCCCTTCTGTCCTTATTTTCGATAATGCAACTTACTTTTCTTCCACCCTATTAACAGAGTTTTCTCTAGACAAAGGAGTCATAATTAGATACTCTGCAAACTATTATCCACAGGGAAATGGAGCGGCATAATCAACTAATAAGAATGTAGTAAGAATATTAAAGAGAATGGTTATAGAAGATCAAAAGAACTGGCATAATGCACTTCATAACACTTTGTGGGTTGATAGAGTCACACCCAAAGAAGCTATAGGGAACTCTCCATACTTTCTGGTATATGAGTAGGAAGCCATTCTCCTCAATGGGATTTATCTTCCATCTCTTCAACTTGTCCAAGATTCCAGAGGCGAGCCCTTAATAGTCATACAACAAATAATTTCCACCCTAGGGGCTCATGCTAGAAGAATACAGAGAGAAATATAAATCAAAGCTCATATCCCACCAGCAGATAGTTAAAAGGTGGTTTGATAAGCATAAGGCTAAAGAGAATAATTTTGTAGGAGACTTAGTCCTAAAGTGGGACATAGCAAATGAGCCTAAAGGAAAACATTCTAAGTTTCAGAACCTATGGCTCAAACCTTTCTAGGTGGATGAGAAGATTGGGTTAGGCACATATCGACTACAAAATCTGAGGGGGGAACCTGATGCCCTCCTAGTGAATGGCCAAACCCTAAAACAATATTTTCATTAAAAAAAATAATAAATAAATAAATCTCTTGTGTTATTCTAGATATGTCGTTTTATCTTTTTCATTTACACATTTTTTGTTTTATCATTTGAGATTGTGCTTCTGTGATTTTGAAATATTGTGTTTAGCAAGAAAATGATTGACCTCAAATCATGCGATATAGTGAATTCTATTCCTAACTCGTCGCTCACATACCAACACAAGAAACGATGAGGAACCTACGGTTGTTTCAATAAATTCTTTATCTAACTTGAGTAGATGAACAACTTTGGAGAAATGTGGAAGTGTCTGCTTAGTGGTCTGGTAAAAACCTTAAGGGAAAAATGGTAAGCTGGAAGGTACTACATGCACCTTAAAGATAAAGTTAGTAAGTTTCACCTTAACCATCTCATTTTTCAAATAACATATGTTCTCCTCTCCTACTCGCTTAGGGCATTCTATTGACGTAAAATTCATCTATGTCAAATGAGTGCACAGTAGGAGAGGGTATGCATATATCTTTGTCGGGGCTATGGACGCTTGCTGGTAGCGGAGAAAGGTCTGTGGTGTCAGGGTGACTCTGTCGGGGCTATGGATGCTCGCTGGCAGTGAAGCAACATCATAGTAAATGAATAAGGGTAACTAAAAGGCCTATTTCCAGTGAATGATTTGCTTGATTCTTGTCAAAAGGGGGCATGAGTAAAGGTTACAAGAAAAGAAGGTGGAATAAAGGTCAAAAAACCCCATAGGTAGGCCCAGATGCATCAACTGGGGGAATTCCATATGCAAGGGTAAAAGAGGCTCTGATGAAAACCAGTTAGGTCCCTAATCAAAATTTTCATCAGTCGAGCCTGAGGAAGGAACAAAGTTTCTTCTTTCAAATTTTCAAAGCATATGTCAAATTTTCACTTTTTGGGTACCACTTAATTTTGCACTTTCTGAATTTGATTTTTTGTTGATAAATGTTGTGACTTTGCTTGTTCTCTTAACACTCATTATCTATTCAGGTTTGTTTAACCTTATGTAAATCCATGAATTAAAAGGGCCTAACACTTAAGTAAGGATTCAACAGCCAAAACATTTCACCTGACACGCTCAAGATTCGACATCAGAAGGAATTAAGAGATGAAAATGAAACACTCAGAAAGCCTCAATCACCAAGTGCCCATATTCATTGTTATTGGTAAAAGTGAAGTTTTGTTTCATGAAAACTATCACACACAGACTTCACCAATAGTCGATCCCCTTCAGTATCAGTAAAAGGTGAAGGGAGTGAATGTTAAGGAAGGAGTAAACGATATCACCAATAGTCGATATCCAACGCGCTTGTCGGAATAAGAGAAAACCAAATCACAATGAACATTTCAGCCATGATAAAGAGTTTTCCCCAATCACCGAATCCTGAAGTGTTTCAACATCGATGAATTTTCGAAGAAGCTAACCCAAAAGAAAATTCATGATAGGTTTATCCCCGATCGCCGATCCTCGATACCTTTTCGGCATCAGTGAAACTAGGTTTATTTTAGAATGAATAACTTAAACAAATCCATAAATCTGACTAATTTTCATGAATTATATCACTAGTCTTTAATGCCATGTATCTTTTCCCGACTGGAGAAATCGTACGGCATAGATCAACCCCAAGTCACTTTTGGTTCCTCGAGTCCAAGTCACACCTCTGAGTCAGTTTTCCACGTCAGCACTGTACAATGAATTCGATCGTTGTCGAAGGTTTTTGGAAAAAGGATATAAACAAAAAAATTCATAGCACATCGTTGATCCCCGATCCACCCACTAAGAAAGCGACACGATAAGACGTTTTAACACTAGATACGATTGGACTCTGTGCTTTTAAGAGGTTAATTAATGTCAAATCTCACATTAGTTTCTACTTTGTGTGAGAATAAAAAAATTCATTTGAACACTAATAGATTACATCACCCTCCGCACCTCCACCATCAACACACGATGAATTCAAGTTGCAGAGATTCGATGACAGATTTGTTTGAATTCCTCTCATCACATGAATTAATTAGTTGATACGATGCGGTAAGTTCTTCCCCGTTTAAATTCTCTTGGGACATTTTAAACGAAACCATTTTGCATGAAAAGGAGTTTAAGATCATCCATAGAAGCAAGACGAGCAATTCAAAATATCCCCAGATCCCGTGAGTATTGAACAACTAGGTTTAGCAAGCGTTACAGGTATGTACCAGTCAGTATTTTATGTGTTTTCACTTCATATATACTTTTTTATCCAATGTTTCTTTATACACAAGCCCTAAAGGATTGATTTTGATTGTAGGAACAATGCCTCTAATAAATCCAACCATTAGGCAATCATCGAGGGCACCCAAGATGAAAGAACCAGAGGTAGGGGAAGGCTCTTCTCCAGGGGAAACAAAACGGTTAGAATTTGCTCCAAGACTAGAACCAGTAATTAAAACATCCACAAAGAAGGCTTTCATTCAAACTCCAGCCTTCGGAGACATAGAGGCAAGAACATGGACCAACATGACACTCCCACATTGGGGAGAACTCTTCAAGAAGATCATTCAGGAGGAATTACCTGAATACACCCCACATAGTAAACTAGATGTGAGAGCGCTTGATGCTAGGTATTCCCGAATATTCAATGGTTGTACCTACACATGGTAGCAAGAATAACCCTGGTGTTTCCCTGTATAGAGATGTTGCAATGGCTCATCGACCATACTGACATGTAGAAGTGCCTAATCAACGATGAAAATGGTGAGCGTGTTAGATTTTTCCTTTCGGTGGTGGTCCAAAAGTACTACAAGATTAGAGACCCGAAGGAGCGGATGGATATTGATTTCATTGTGAAATTATATGAGCACCATGACACCAGTTGGGTAATGGCCTCATGGTGGTGAGAAGATAATAAATTCACCAACCAGACCTCCGACTAGTACCAAACAGCCAACCTAAGAGAACCATACATCTTCCTAATGGCACTCATCTATCGGTTGTATGAGGAGAAAGACTGCTCCAAGTTTTTGGAAGCGTGGATTCCTCTAGCATACATAATAGATATCTTTGGGAGTGGATTCAATTGGGGAACCATCATTTCCAGGCAGATGAGCATCTACATACAATAGGCTCAGACATCGAAAGAAGGGGATACTACAACCTTCTACATGGCATCATATTTGTTGGACATCATGTGTGCTAGAAATGTCTTCGCTGACATGAACCTAAGCTGGCACGTCGCAGACCTCCTGGTCCATGTATATTTTAGCATCTTATGGGAGAACATGTGTAAAAAATCCTACTCCCTCATTTGTGATGAATTCATCGCACACGTATATTTTATTCTTTTTCAAGAAAGAGTGTTTGAGACTATCGGTTACAGCCAAAAAGGTGATATCAAAGGTCGGCCACTAGTATCTAGATGAACGTGATACCTACATTAGGGTATTTGGGGCCACTAGAGCATCTCATCTCTTACCAGCACATTTCCCTGACCGACTTGTGGTGGGAGAGATCTGCTACCAGACCATCCTGCAAGGTTACAATGCTACCCTGATCAAAGATAAGAAGCGAGATTTTATACCTTATGGATTCCATGTTGGGTTCTACCTAGTGAAAGACACCGCTCAAGCCAAGCAAGAAGGACCGAACCAATTATAATTATGATTCTAGACTGGTCAATTATACAAACACAATCCAAAGGGTCTGGTCTTGAAACATGCTTCTCAAGTGTCGTATTGCTGGCCATATGCCCAAAAAAAGTTTGAAGATGAGGTCTTGACTGAAAATTCCCAATATTGGGATGAATCTATGGCAATAATGGTCAATCAAAAAATGACCAGGTTCAAATCCATGAGCCTATATGAATATGCGATGATCCTAGAACAATCGACTCAAGGGGCCCTCAGGGACATAGAAGAAATTATAGTAGTCGAAGCAGAAAAAGCTCCCCTAGTAACCCCGGTGCAAGGTAGAGGTACCCCCATGGCTCAAGACATGCGGGAGTGGGGGTTACTCATGATAGAACAGACACAGTGTATAATTGATCGGTTGCAAGATGACCCAAACCTCATAAGTATGAGAAGGATCCCTGACAACAACCTAGATGAGATCCAGGTCGGCCCAAGAAGGCCTGAACTATTAGACGTCGATGAAATCGTCGGGTTAGATGACCTTTAATTCACAACTCCATCAACCATATCATTGACAGGTGTTTCGTATCATCCAGAGACAACCTAAACATTAGGGAGTGCAAGCACGCTAAGCCTCCTAAGAGAGCTAATAAACATCTATGATGATGATGAGAGCCCGGAGGTATCCCTTGTGACCCCTGTGCATATCGAAGAGGAAAAGGATCCAGAGAAGTCATCTTCCCCAGTTCTCAACACTCAAACTAAGGGGCTTCCATAGAACGAACCAGAATTTGAAAGTGTCATAGACACTGAGCTTCTCAATGCACCAGAAACTCAAGCGGACATCTTGACAGATGAGCCAGGGTTGGGTGAACAAAAAGAAGAGCATCCACTGCAGGAAATCGATGTCCCAACATCCAAGGATCAAGTAAGTACTGAGCGTACCCTTGATGCCTCAATCTCAATCGATACTCAACTCCTCGATGAGCGACAAACATAAACTGAGCCTTCAGGACAAAGGGAGGAATTTCAAGAACCCAATATTGAACAAGTATATACCATCGAGAGTCTGGGAAATACACTCTCATGGGGGGATCAACAAATTCCTGAACCTATGGATGAATTAGCCAATGTACATGCCATATTTTATGATCAGAAGAGGAAGGTTGTTGTCTAGAGAACCACCAAGAAGAGGAGGATCACCCTGGATTGCTCCATCCTCATCACCACGAAGGAAAACCTGATCAACACTAAGAATGCTAAGACATATGAAATCATCGACGTAGGGATGGAAATCACAGATGCCACCCTATATGGAGATAAAATAGATGAAGAGGAATTGGCTACTACTATAAAGGAATTGTAACATTTGCAACACTTGGCGAAATACTACCAAAACACCACACAGGTCGCGGTGTACCTAAGGAGCGAATTCAAGGAGGCCTACAACAAGTTTACAGATGAATGATGCCTATTCACTGGAATGATATTTGAGCTTTAGGAAGACATGCTCATGGCACTTGCAACGTGAAAATATATGGAGCGATGGTACGAGAAAGAGAAACAATCCGTGGAAAGAATCAAATATATTAGAATGGTGCAAAAGGGACGAGATGCCAAAGAGCACGACATCCGGGTGGTAAGGGAAAGCAGCATTGACTACATCAGGAAATAGGTCGAGTATTGGGTTAAAATGTCTCGGGAACCTCACTGAGAAATCCAAGAGAAATGGGCCAAGTGCGAGAAAAACTGGACCAAGATCAATCGGGTATTGAAAGACATCGGACTCCCTAAGTTTGGCACACCCAATGACTTTGTAGACTTGCGCGACATAGTCAAGCCACACACTGATCAAGACTCATCATGGATTGAATAAATAGAAAAAGTGTCAGACATGGTGCCAGGTCAGGTGCAAAATTTTATGGATCACCTGATCAAATCTTGGGCCATGCTGCAACAGTTAAGTGCCAGTATAGTCAAGTATCGAGTGCATTTCGTAGAGATAAGAGAGATTCACTCAACCCTGATGGAACAACATAGATTCCCATACGCCAACAACTACGAGGATCTATTCATCATGTGGTTGGAGTATGATAAGAGTCACCCTCTTAAGTAATAACTTGAGACGACTCTTAGAAAAACTGATAGAAAAAGGCACCATGTGGAGAGTCTTGTTTTACCTAGTTGCACTTTAGTAGTTATTTTTAGTAATTAGTATGTTATAAATAAGAGGATCAACCTATTAGCAAGGGTCGATGGTTTTTGTAAGAAACACTCATTTTTTGTTGTGTTAAGAACTATTTCAGAGGTTCCTTTAATTGAGAAGTCCTTTTGGGACCAAAGACAAGTTTGTGTTTTCATCAAATGTGTGTATGATTGCATGTGGAGAAGAATTATTTCTTATTTTGTCTCATGAATGGATGTTGTAACAAGTAAGATCTACTAAATCTATTGATAAATTATCTGATGCAATGTTTTACAGTTCTTTCTTTAATGATGAATTTTAATCATTGTGTTATTATGTGATTGATGATTAGAGTTGAGTGAATTATTTTACTTTCCATTGTTTGTCACATACAAGTTTTCTTCTGATAAATTGTATCTCAGTCGGTAATTGGAATACCTGCACGATTCACATATTAGTACTAGGCCCGTGGTAGATGATTACTGTCTGCATACTAGAGTGTAAGGGTTATACCAAGCTCAACCTCTTCTCTAGTAGTTAAATTTTGTTCCCATTTTGTTTCTTGGTTGGTTTATACTGGATTGAGCTTATATCAGTCCCACCTAAGAGAAATTACAAAAAAAGAGAACGTCTGAACTGAAGGAGAAAACCTTCACAAGAAAACATAAATCCCATCGATTATTTTGGCTGGATTGCAAAATATGGAGAACCATTCCACTATTAAATGTTGCAGAGTCTAATTGGGCCTCGGTGGTGGGTTTGGTTCCTGTTGTTGAGTTAAAGGGATTTAGGACCCCTCAACAATGCATAATTCTTCAAATAGTTGTTGATATTTCTCTCCCACCACTCATGTATCTCTTCCAGACTCAAGATTTATGTGTCCATTATTTTTTAGGTATCTAACCTCCCCAACCCCTCACATAGGTAAAATAATATGATTTCTATGTAATAAAATCCAACACTAGTAAATAAGGCCTATGTAATAATGTGAACATGTCTAATGTAAGAAGACTTAATAGAAGTTTCTTCTTCTAAAAAGATATTCCTCTACAATGTTGTTTAGAAGATATAAATAGTATAAATAGGAGTATAAGGCATGGGAAAGTTTTGACTTGATAATTATTTTTTAATTGAGGTCCGCTCTACTGTAGTTTTCCCCCTTGAAGAGGAAAGTGAACATGGATTTATATAAATAAAGGTATCATTTATGGTGTTATTTTTCTCTTTCCATATGTATTTTTCGTAATAATTATGTTTTTATTCTGCATAATACATATGGCACCTTACAAGGGGTTTTTCATCTTGTTGGAAACCTCTATAACCCCTATTGATACCCCTTAAAGTAGTATCACATTAGATAGTACCTATACACGACCATTCACTCCCATGTACCCTTCGGTATATAGGGATTCCAATAAGTCTCTTGAGACCAACTATTTATCATCTTATATGCCACCCGACTGTTATATTGGAACCGAGAAAAACACTCAGGAATATTACTCTTGTGTACCTCGGCAATTATGTAGTATGTCCAAGGGTATGGTCGAGCCTCCTTAGTTGGTGCCCTAAGATATTGGGATAAGTACTAATGTTGGAACCCATTGGTATATTAGAGAGATATAGAATAGGGACAAAGCATATTTATAGGAACCCTCAAAACCATAACCCTTGTTGTTAGAACTGAACATAACATAACAGAGGGGAACTTTTGTATCACAACCCTACCTCCTACACCTAGGTTGTAAAATTCTTGAAGAATTTTCCTTGTTAACAATTTGGGAATTCGGTCACTACAGTATTCTTCAAGCCAAAGTATAACTCCATGAGAGTAAAAAAAAAAATGAGTATAGTGGTCTCGTCGATACCCTTATTTGGAACTTATCCCACTAGAATCCTCTCTTCACCCTGATCACAATGGTACCTATCACTTCTAAGCCTATTTTATATGGACCCACCCACCCCATCTAACACTCTTATTTGGGACCTATCCCATTGGATTCCTCTCTTTTCACTCATTGTAATGGTACCCTCACCCGTAATCCCTTTATGGACCCACTAGCCCCATTATTTTTTCTTCCCTCGATCATGGCCCAAACCTGCAACCAAAAACTTGACAACCACATCAATTCCCTGTCCACCAAATTAACCAAGAAACATATTGAAATTAAAAAAATCAATGCCAATATTATTACCCTCAATTCCACCATCGATTCCACTATCGATGCTAAAATGGAATCCCTCTCTGAACACGTGAAAGGAAACCTTCAATCCTTTTCTAACTAGAGACATAAATGGATGAATCAATCCAATGGATCTACCTCCTCTGAACAACCTAATAACACAGAAGGCATTGATTCCTCCCATGTCATGCCCTTTCATTCCAACCCTCCTCATCGTGAACTCTAACATTATTTCTCCCTGCATGACATTACTAATTATTTGGCCAAAATTTGTATCGACTTCCTTTATTTGGATCTTAAACATTGGAAATGGTGGCAATGGCATAAAAATTCACAAAGAGGGTATGTTTCTTGGACTCAATTTGTTCCAGATATTTATGAATGCTTTGACATTGACACATATCATTTGGGCCATTTGACCAAGATAAAAAAATCTAGCAAAATGGAATAATATATCACAACCTTTGAGAAAATGGAATTTAGAATGAATGGCATGACCAAAACCTTCTTTCGAGAATGATTTATTAGTGGCCTGAAGGATGACATCTAAGCCCATGTCCTAATGTCTCACCCCCAAACTTGGATGGAAGCTACTAAATGCGCCAAGGAGGTATAATATGTAGTCTCTTCCAAAAATAGAAATCATCTTTTATTATTCTCCCTCAACCCACCAATGCATCCCCTCCTTCCACTCCTCTCAAGATCCATAAATTAAACGAGGAAGAAATGGATGAACACCAACTTAAGGGTATTTAATATAATTGTGAGGACACATATTTTCCAGGGTACAAGAGTAAGGAAAAAAATCATTTTATGGACATTTCTGAGGATGTTTCTAATGAGGATGTCGATGTTCCCCATGATGAAGAGAAACCCAAAGTATATGATCATACCCCTCCATCTGATCCACCAGAAGTTGAACCACTTATCTCATTGAATTCCTTCACTGGTCTTTCTTCTCCCCAAACCCTCAAGTTAATTGGCTACATTAATCATAGGAAATTCATTATCCTAGTCGACAATGTGAGCACCCATAATTTTATTAATCACCACATTAATCAAGAGACCATGTGTTATATATATGCAGTCAACAATTTTTAAATCATGATTTCAAATGGTGGTTCCATGAAATGTGGGGGGCATTGTGAAAATGTGTGCCTACAAATTGATCGGTACCACCTAATATATCATATTTTTCTATCGACATGGGCGATTGTGACATTGTTCTCGATGTTGAATGGATATGCACACTAGTCCCCATCACCATGGATTTAAATAAATTAACCATGCAATTCCAATAGGATGGATAACATTATAAGTTCCAAAGAATCATGACAGGCTCCCTTGAGATCATTGATTCCCACCAAATGGAAAAACTACTCAAAAAGGGTCATTTTGACATTATTTCTCAAATCCATTCCATTCAAGCATTTGAGAACCCCTCACCTACTATGCATCCCAACCTCCTATCTTTGTTATCCCAACACCAATATTTTTTTGAAAATCTCCAAGGAATTCCCCCTTCCCGTGGCACAGATGATCATTCCATTCCCCTTGTCCCTAAAAGCTTCCTCCCAATGTTCACCCTTATCATCATACCTTTTCCCATAAAAATGAAATTGATAAAATTGTTTAGGAATTTCTAGTGATGGGTATTATTTGTCCTAGTACTAGACCTTATTCTTCTCCTGTACTTATGGGACTCAAGAAACAAGGCACCTGGAAAATGTGCCCTAATTTTTGCACCTTCAACAAAATCACAATAAAAGACAAATTCCCCATTCCTGTCATTGATGACCTCTTGTATGAATTGAGTGATGCTTAGTATTTTACCAAACCTGATATCCATTCTAGATACCACCATATATGTATGAAAGAGGTCGATATTCCCAAAATTTCCTTTTCAACTCATGAGGGTCACTATGAGTTACTTGTCATGCCCTTCGACCTATGTAATGAACCTTCCACTTTTCAAAGTCTCATGAATCATGTCTTCCATCCTTTCCTTCATCATTTTTTCTTATTTTTCTTTGATGATATCCTCATCTATAATAAAACTTGGCAATCCCATCTAAGCCATGTGGATCAAGTCCTACAATTATTGTCTCAACACAAACTCTTTCTCAAACATTCTAAATGTTCTTTTGGAGCCTCTAAAGTAGAGTACATGGACCATATTTTTGGAAAGGATGGTGTACGTGTGGATCCCAATAAAATTGAAGCTACGAAGGATTGGCCTTGCCCTGAAACCCTTAAAATTTTTCATGATTTCTTGGGTTTAATGGGATATTATTTCAAGTTTTTTCAAAATAATGGAAAACTTACAACTCCCCTCACTTATCTCCTTCAAAATAATGCTTTAAATTGGACTCTTATAGTTTATCAACCATTCCAATAATTGAAATACATTATGTGCATGACTCATTTTCTGGAACTAGCCGACTTCACCAAGACTTTTTTCCTAGAATGTGATGCTTTGGGGAAAGGAATTGGGGCAGTCCTCATGAAATATGGAATACCTTTGGATTTCACTGGTAAACAACTCTTGGAGTGACATTTGGGAAAATACACCTATGTAAAGGAAATTTTGTCTATTCTACATGCAATGCATCTCTGACGTCCTTATTTTTGGGGGAAATGCTTCCAAATTAAAATTGATCATCGTAGCCTCAAGTACTTTTTGGAACAAAGAATTTCATCCCCTGAGCAATAGAAAGGGGTGACCAAGATGTTTGGTTATGATCATGAGATAATTTACAAGAAGATAAAATAAAATGTGGTTGTTAATGATGTTTTAAGGAAATATTAAGAACAAGGGTCCCTCTTTTCCCTCTCTTTCATTATAGAAGATTGGTCACAAGCCATTCTCCAGGAGTGGTTCCAAGATCCCCAACTTTCTCTCTTGATCCAACAATTGCAAAAAGATATGTGGGACTCTTTGGGATACTCTTCTCACAATGAGGAGATTTTCTATAAAGGTCACCTATATTTGAGAAAATAGTCTAAACTTAAATCCATTTTTCTCTTTGAACTTCATGCTTCACCAACAACTAGGAATTCAGGGTTTCACAAAACATATGAATGGGTCAAATATGATTTTTTTTGGGAAGGAATGAAACATGATATATGCACCTTTGTGGATGAATGTGATACTTGTCAATGCAATAAGGGAGAAATAAGCAAAACTCTAGAAACACTCCAATCTCTCCCTATTCCACCTACTATATGGATGGATATTTCTATGGATTTCATTTTTGGCTTACCTAAATCAGGAAATAAGTCTTTCATAATGGTTGTTATAGATCACCTTTACAAATATTATCATTTATGTTCTCTCCAACACCCATTCATCACATCCACAATGGCTCAAATTTTCATGGATAATATATTCAAACTCCATGGCATTCCTCACTCTATTGTCTCTGACCGTGATCCAAATTTCACCATCAATTTTTGGCAAGAATTGTTCAAGCTCCAGGGAACCTAATTGAATCTTAGAATATCCTATCATCCCTATATTGATGGAAAAACTGAAGGTGTCAATAAGTTCTTGGAAACATATTTGCATTGTTTTGCATCCAAAATAAAAAATCAATGGGATCAATGGTTACAACTATCTGATTGGTCGTACAAAAAATCTTAGCATGTTTCCATTCACATGAATCCCTTTGAAGTAGTCTATGGTAAAAATCCACCTTCTATTGTATTCTACCTTCCCAGTGTATCTAAGGTTCATGACATCGATGACACACTTACGTTCTGAGATACCATTCTCGGTACCCTCAAATAAAATTTGGTCATGCCTCAAAATCGCATGAAGAAACAAGAAGATCATGGTCATTCAATACATTAATTTGTTGAAGGGGACCATGTGTTTCTTCATCTGCAACCTTATAATAAAACTTCACTCAAAGTAGAACACTATCATAAACTCACTCCCAAGTTTTATCCCCCTTATACAAATCTCAAGTGCATGGGGCTTGTGTCTTACCAATCATATTTCCCCACTCACTCTAAGCTTCATCCTATTTTTCATGTCTCTTTATTAAAGAAAGTGTTTGGAACTAAGTGATAGAATAAAACCAGTCGCCCTGAATTGGATGAAAAAGGCTCCATTTGGTTGCATCCACAAGTATTCTTGGACCATCGTGAGTGTTGGCTCCATCATTGCACCATCAAGGAATTTTTAGTTCAGTGGAAGGACACCCACCAGAAGATGCCACATGGGAGCCAACTAGCATTCTGTAATAATTTCCCCATCTCAAGCCTTGAGGACAAGGTTGTTTTTCAAGGGGGAGTGCATGCTAGGGACCTAATATTCCTAACCCCTCACATAGGTAGAATTTTTTTTTTTATGTAATAAAGGACGACATTAGTAAATAAGGCATATGTAGTAATGTGAACATGTCTAATGTAAGAAGACTTAATATATGTTTCTACTTCTAGAAATATCTTCCTCTAGAATTCTCTTTAGAAGATATAAATAGTATAAATAAGAGTAGAAGGCATGAGAAAAAATTGTATTCAAAATTATTTTTTAATTGAGCTCTGCTTTGTTGGAGGTGCCCCCTCGAAGAGGAAACTGAACTTGGATTTCTATAAATAAGGTATGATTTATGGTGTTATTGTTCTCTATATTTTTCTCTTTTCGTTGGTATTTTTCATAATAATTATGTTTCTGCTCTGCATAATACATATATTAGCTTACACTCTCTTACATGCTCAGGTTCAAGAACTACTAACAATGGAACATGTTAACACTAAGTAAATTGTTTTGGATGAGGAAACAACCTACAAAGGTAACCAAAAACCTCTTTAGAGATGCGTACTATCCTACTCAGTTCAAAGAGGTCTCTCTCTTGTCACTTAGTCTCTGATAGATGGTTTTTCTTGATAAAACAATGGTTAGGGTTTAAAGTTTTGAGTGTATTTAATAAATTTTTGTTGGAAAGGAGGAGAAGGATGTTTTTTGGGCCATGGAGTTAAATCTTGAAAACAAATGAAACTAATGTCTGGTAGATAGAACCTCTCATAGGAACAAAGGCTAAATTAGGTGGATGAAACTTTCAGTTTTGAAATTTTTGTAGGGGGTGAAAGAGGAAAAAGGAAACACATAAAAAAATTAGAGCACCATATAGATGAATTTTGTACTAGTTAACAAGAAAGGACAAAGTTTAAATTCTTTGAGTCGAGAGCACCATTTAGATGAATTCTACACTCTTAAATATCAATTTAAACAAAGGAAAAAATGAGATGAAAGTAGAGACACAAGACATACATATAAAATATAAGAAACACATTGTCATCTCATCATGATCCAGGTGGATATCGGTGGACACCCACCTTTTCCAACTCTCTCAAAATATTTTTCTGGGAATTTTGGCAATTTACTATTTTTAGCAGTTTTTAACTTTTGAGGCCATTTTAAGGGCCTAAATGAAGGTTTTACAAGATATATCTTTTCAATAATAGTTTAAGGCTCTAATTGAGCCCCCAAAATGAATCTCCTCAATGATACCTTTCCAACGAGCTATCGTTCACCTACAACTAAGATCGTATGCAAAAGTTACAACCCTAGGAAGTTGATGTACTAACTTACCCAAACAACGCCCACATGGCTTTTGGCGCTTCATATCCTAGGGTTAGGTTTTTGGATGTCTAGGGTTTTTGACAGTCCTGTTTATTGTAAAAATGCCTTCATAGCCTCATTGTAATCATCTTCTTGTGAATGAGTGTAATTGTCACATCTCTTCTTAGAGATAAGCCACCACCATTCCATCAAGCTTGTTTTCCGCTGCATTTTATAGTTTCAGCTTATTTCCTTATTGAATAGAAAACCAATTTCACTGCATCTCTATTATTCTATGTCAAGAATATTTTAATAATATATATTCATTTCATTCTTCTCATAAAATCCAGATCAACGGTATCATAGTGGTCTGCTCCTTGTTGTCTTAATGCATGTCCCCAACGAGGTTAAGGTGCAAAGAATTGGGTCTCGAGATTGTTTCTCTTGAGGAAAAAATATCTCATATTCCCAAGTGACCTCTCATGGTAGGAAAAAATAAAGATGACGGGACATGAGATCCTTTCAAAAATTCTCTTGAGGAATTCCTCATGCAACAGAGGAACAAGATGATGGATAGTTTCGCACAAATCCTTCGGCGACTACCAACAATTGACGCATCTTCCTTGAATGGAGGCGCTACCCCCTTCAAGGTACAAATAAACTTCGATATTAGTATATTTTAAGGTCAGATAGATGCAGATGTCGTAGACAAGTGGTTGAATCTACTAGAAGGGTATTTTTTTATCCATAACTTTTCAAATAGAGAAAATATTACTTTTTCTCTTCTCAAAGTTGTTCCCCATGTCAAATATTGGTGGGAAAATTTCTGTGAGCAAAAGAAAACAGAGAAACCCTCATTATTTACAGTCATGGCCACCTAGGAATCCTTTAGGGATGTTATTAAGGAACAATACTACCCTTTTGGAAGTTATGATGACTTCTATACCAAATGGACCACACTGCAGTAAGAAAGAGACCAAACAGTGCCAGAGTTTGCAAATATCTTCCATAACTTATGCACCAAGATGGGTATCAAATATTTGGAGTGAAATCTGGTGATCAAGTATCACGGTGCTTTGCATAGAAACATCCAGACTGAAATGGAATTTCTTGACATCTGGTCCTTGGGCGTGGCCTACTAGTATGTCATCAAAATCGAGCAGAAGCTCAAACAAAATATGAAAAAATTTGGTCCTGGGAAACCCTCACAACAAAAGCTAGGAATGGGCAGACCCAACCTATAGAACAAAGGATAGATAAAATATGGACAGTATCAAGACAACTATTCCAAGCTGCAAGAAAATAATGACATCAGAAAGACAAAGAAAGATACCAGGAAGTGGTGTGACTTCCATAAGAGCCCTTGGCATAACACTGCTAACTTTCGCTCAAAGCAATGGCTGGTGGCCGAAGTGAAATGATCTAAATCAGATGTGGGTTTTGACTCTGAGTCAGAACTAGAAAGGGGAAGATGGATCATTAACACATAACCTAGTTCCATTTTTGCTACCACCAATCTCCATCCTGGTGAACCAGATGAGTTAGAAGAAGACAAGCACCTCTTCCATTCATCGATGTGGGTAAAAGGCACCCCATTGCACTTCAACATTGATAGTGATAACCAAAAGAAACTCATCTCAATAGAGGTTGGAAAACGGTTGGCCCTCGACAACACTGTACCCACAACCCTACACCATTGGATGGCTCCTCCAAGGAATCGATCTTCGCGTCAACCAATAGTGTCGATTGTCATACAACATCAATCCCTTCAAAGATGAGGTATTGTGTGGGGTTTCTCCTCTCTAATTTTGTAATGTTCTTTTGGCCCAACCTTATTTATGGAAACATCATGTTTTATATGATTCTAGGCCTCGTATTTTTATTATTACTTTGAACATGAAATTGTACAGGATACCTGAGGCAGTCCCTCCTAGTGATATTTCCTTGATCTCTGCCAAGAAATGTAGGAAGGTCATATCTTAGACCAAGAAATTTTTCTTCTTTGTGATTCTCTCTCAGAGTGAGTGAAAGATCACAACCACATCTAGGGCCTCCATGGATGATCTCTCCACACAACATAAGCAAGTGGACAAGGTCATGGAAGAATACTCAGATATCTTCTCCTATCCTACCAAGGTACCTCTGCACTTCCAGGTCAAGCATCCCATTGATATAACCCCAGACGCATCGCTACCCAATGGGCTAGTCTATCGTCACTCTCTGTTAGAAAAAGAGGAGATAAACATGCATATCCAAGAACTTCTCCACAAGGGGCACATACGTCCCATCTCATTGCCTTGTGGGAGTCCAATTGTGTTGGTGTAGAAGAAAGACGGGACCTGGCGACTCTGCATTTATGGTAGCCCTAAATAAAATCACAGTCCAAAATAGGTATCGAATTCCCCAAATCGACGACCTCCTTAATGATTTCATGGGGGCCAAATACTTCAGTAAGATTGATATGAAGTCTGACTACCACCAATTCCCAATAGAACGTACAGATGTATGGAAGACCACATTCAAGTCAAAAGAAGGTATTTTTGAATGGTTGGTCATGTTCTTTGATTTGACAAATGCTCCAAAAACATTTATGATGATGATGGATGATATTCTATGACCTTTCACGAATACTTTTGTAGTGGTTTATCTGGATGACATCCTCATCTACAACAAGACTTGGGAGGAATACTTGTATCATCTTCAACAGGTTTTGCACACCATAAGACAACACAAACTATATGCAAACTTGGAAAAATTCTCCTTCGGCATGGAAAGGGTCCTTTAATTAGGCTACATCGTTGATCGTCATAGTGTGCATTTCGATCGAGCCAAGATCCAGGTCATCCATGATTGGCCAGCCCCAATCACACTCACTGAAGTTTGGAGCTTCTTGGGCCTCTCCAATTTCTATCACAGGTCATGTTGGGATTCTCTCATATCACATGGGCCCTCAACCAAGTAACCAGGGGTGGAAGTAAGGAAAAATTTGTGTGGGGCCTGTCCGAACAACAAGCCTTTAATGACTTGAAGAAGCATTTTTTCTCATTCCCAAATTTTTCATTATCAGACCTACAAAATCCCTTTGAGATTGAGATAGATGCTTTAGCCTATGTTTTGGTCGTCGTTCTCACTCAACACGGCCACCCTGTGGAATATCATAGTGAGAAACTATCATATGTTGTCTGTAAGTACCCTACTTATGACAAAGAAATGTACTCCATTGTGCAAGCATGCTGCCAGTGGAGACATTAATTTCTTGGGAAGGAGACAATCATCCACACTGATCACAAGCCACTACAGTTCATGTAGACCCAAGGAAAATTGAAAAATGATTTCCATCAGAAGTGGTCCACATACTTACAAAAGTTTCACCTCAACATCAAGTATAAAAAAGGAAGTACCAACTGAGTTGTTGATTTCCTGAGCTGAACTCCAGTTGCGACACTCACCAAGGTGTTATACTCTTATGGCCACAAGACCTCTGGATGGCCCCACCTCTATGAGACCGACCCTGACTTCTCCACCACCTACCAAATGTTGGGCGCCAACTCATTCGTCTCTAATTTCCATCTTCAAGATGGGTTGTTGTGTCGTTTGGGCCATCTCTACATTCCATCAAGAAAGCACATGAATATGATTTTGGAAGCTCACTTCAGTCGGGTGGCAAGACACTTTGGCATAAAAAAGACAGTGGCAGTGCTACAGAAACATTTCTACTAGTCGAAGCTTCGACAGGATGTCAACAAGTGTATCACGCCCTGCAGTGCTTGCATTATTGTCAAATCGACCACTAAGAGAGAGGGACTGTACACCCATGTTCCTACTCATTACAAGTTGTTTGAATCCATTTCAATAGACTACATGTCAGGATTCCCATCCACCAAGAGGGGAAATGACTGTATTTTATGGTTGTTGATCGCTTTTCCAAGATGGTGATTCTAGTCGCCTATAAGAAGAACATCACAGAAAAATCCACTACCAAGCTCTTCTTTGAATGAGTATGGGTACATTTTTGGATCCAAACAAACCATTATCTCAGACTGTAAGAGTCATTTCCTCAACAAATTATGGTTGATACTTTGGTCACTACTAGATACCAAGCTCAACAAATCCATTTCCTTCCACCCCCAGATAGATGGCCAAACTGAGGTCATCAATTAGATGATTGTACATATCATGCATATGTACAATTCAAAACACCCCTGCACATGTGATGAGAGTATTTCCTATGTCCATCATAGCTACAAACGAGCCCTGCATAACTCAACTGGCCATAGCCCCTTTCAGGCGGGGTTGGGATTCCAACCATTGGGCCTCATGGATGTTTCACTACCCATGGAGACCACCTCAACCGACTCATCCCTTGCTCCACCAGAAATTGAAAAAGCCACCGGGTTTATTGAGCGGATCTAGCACATCCTCCAACAGGTTTAGAATATTCTACAGAATTCTAATGCCAAGTATAAGAAACACTATGATCAACATCGCGTGCCACATAAGTTTCAGGTGGGAGACAAGGTTTGGTTGCACTTGTAGAAAAAAATCCTTATAGGGCCCCATATGAATCTTTTGCCACTGTGTTATGGTTCATACACCATCACCAAGGCTATGGGTGACAATTATTTTGAGCTCAACATTCCCCCTTTCCTTGGCCTGCACCCAGTCCTCAACGTGGCTCTCCTTCAACCATATTTCCCACCATTATTGAACACCTCAGGGATAGAAGAGAAGTTGACACCAGTAGAGCTCAACCCTAACTGCATGAAAAAATAATCCATTGATCAGATTGCGTCCACATAGATCAAGGGCACTCGATAGAAAATGATCCATCTTTATCGAGTCGTCAAAGTAGGGAAGATCCTACACCAAGGCAAGTGGCTCACCCGGGGAAAAATTCAGTATAAATTTCCTCATCTAATGGGGTAAATCAACACAATGGATACCATTTCTTCCTAAGGAGGGAGAATTTATCCAGGTTGATTTTGGTGTCCACCCACCTTTTCCAACCCGCTCAAAACATTTTTCTGGCAATTTTGGCAATTTACTTTTTTTAGCAGTTTTTAACTTCCGAGTCCATTTTTGTAAATGTTTTGAACCTGCACAGAATAGATCTAGTTAGAAAATACTACACACATTTGCAAAGAGAAATTGAGAAAGAAGAAGCGAGATAGAAAGAATGGAAGAATTCTCATTAACCGTATTCCACACACAAGAGTGAATAATTCACAATAGATATAGGATACATGAGTAACTAATGAGCCATAGTGGTGGTCTAGATTGATCTAGACACACACCAACAATTACAAGAGTAAATTTCCACCTAGTCTAGTCTCTCAGGAAGTTACATAAGTGAACTACCACCTAGCTGAGTTAACTAGTCAACTAGTCTTTAGTTAACCGACGGAACAAAGAGTAGTGAGTTGGTGATGATCCCAATGTTGCATGGTGACAAAACCAATGCAACATCTAAACTCAACTCAACTAGTCAAACTGAAGTGTCAACTGACAGAGAATATGCTCCAGGTGGAATATTCTCCCTAAAATATAGGAGACTGGATAATGACTAATTATGACTAACAAACAAGAAATAACCTTAGGAAAAATAAATCCTAGGTGTGTGTGAAGTAACTCCAACACCCCCCCTGAACATCACTATGGTGAAAATAAATAATGGGTCCTAGCTACGAGGCCATGTTAGGTACCCAAATAAAAAATATACACTGAACTAAACGAGGAAAGAGAGAAAACCTCATGGGAACAAACCCCCCCCTCAAATTACAATGCATAAAATAAAAAATGATACAGAACAAAAGGAAGTTACTAAGCAACCATGTCCTTCACTCCAAGAAGACCTCGCAACTGTGCAAGTTTGTGCTCTTTGAAGATTTTGCTAAAGATGTAGATATCTGCACAGATCTGATGAAGTATATGCATCATTGATATTTCCACACATATCCACTTTATATTCTTGTAATGAATAATATCCAAATAAATTTTGGATGAAATTTTGAAAACCGTGCGGTCGTTTCTAGAAAAATGCTGAAATTTTATTGATTTTAAAATGATCATAACTTCACTTTCCGGACTCCTTTTTGGACTATTTGTTTTCTGAAATTGGATATGTTCCTGAGAGGAATTCAAATATACAATTTGTTTCTGCAAATTTTTCTCATAAAATATCATAATGGAGTCGGATGTGCGAGGCTCTCTTTTTGTCTCCTAAGATGTATGCATTGCGCATGAAAAAGTGTCTTCATATGACTCCTGAGATACATGCCATATATCTTCTACATGAATCTTAGAAAAAAAATATGAAATAGAGTAGACATCATCTTCAATTATTGGAATACAAATTTCTGCAAAAACGTTTGTAGAAGACTCTTCATAATAAGAGGCTTGATCTTCTGATGGCTTCTCTTATGGCTCTGTTTGTTCGACCTCCTGCATGAAATATTCACAATATTACTTATTCCCAAATAGAACCTCCAATCCGGTCCATAATTCATTTGAAGTTAATCCTTGTGATTCTTCATATACTTGATGGAAAAGTTCGGGAGAAACAAACATACTGATACTTCCTATGGCCATATATTGTCTATTGAGAAAGTCATTTTTCTCATCGATAGAATCAGGTTCTACTTCCATTTCCATGGTTATTTGGTATAAGCCTTTTCATATTAGAAGAAGAAATTTTTTTGGCGTCCATTCCAAATAGTTGTGAGGCGTGAGAAGTATTTCCAGTAAATAATCCATCTTTTGTTCTCTTCAATCTTTTGTACTTGCAAAAAATGATTTGGTGTAGCTTTTTCTTAGCAGTACGTCAGCTTTGATACCATGTAAATGTATTGAACCTACACATAATATATCTAGATAGAAAATACTACACACATTTGCAGAGAGAAATTGAGAAAGAAGAAGCAAGATAGAAAGAATGGAAGAATTCTCATTAACCGTATTCCACACACAAGAGTGAATAATTTACAATAGATATAGGACACATGAGTAACTAATGAGCCATAGTGGTGGTCTATATTGATTTAGACACACACCAGTAGTTACAGGAGTAAATTACCACCTAGTCTAGTCTCTTAGGCAGTTATAGGAGTGAATTGCCACCTAGTTGAGTTAACTAGTCAACTAGTCTCCAGTTAACTGACTAAACAAAGAGTAGTGAGTTGGTGATGATCCCAATGTTGTATGGTGACAAAACCAATGCAACATCTAAAATCAACTCAACTAGTCAAACTGAAGTGTCAAATGAAATAAAATATTCTCTAGGTGGAATATTCTCCCCTAAAATATAGGAGACTGGATAATGACTAATTACGACTAATAAACAAGGAATAACCTTAGGAAAAATAAATCCTAGGTGTGTGTGAAGTAAGTTCTAGGGATGATTTTAAGGATGGAAATTTATTTTAAAATGTAGAAATCTTGGCGAATCTTACTAATCCTTCATATGCCAACTATAAGTGTTTGGCAATCTTTTTGTAAAAATTTTCAAATTTCTAAGGATTTTATATATTTTGTATAAAATTTTGGCGATTTTTGAGGTAAAATAATTTTATCCTATAGAATTTGGGCGAATCATTTTCAGAATAGCGAATATTGTTTTGGGAAAAACCATGGAAAATTAGCCCATCAACGAAATTTGGCCCCTAAAATCATCCATGGAAGTAACTCCAACAATTTTGAGGGCCTAAATGAAGGTTTTTCGGGATTGATCTTCTCAATGATATCCAAAGGATTTTATTTCTCCCCCAAAATTAATCTCCTCGATGATACCTTTCCAATGGTCTATCGTGTGCCTAAAACATAGATCATATGCAAAAGTTATGACCTCAAGAAGTTGATGTACTAACTTACACAAACAGGGTCCACATGACTTTTGACGCTTCATCTCCTAGGGTTAGGTTTTTGGATTTCTAGGGGTTTTGACATTCCCGTTTATTTTAAAAATTCCTTCAGAGCCTCATTTTAATGATCTTCTTTCGAATGAGAACAATCGTCACACCTCTTCTCAGAGATAAGCCACCACCATTCCAACAAGCTTGTTTTCCGCTGCATTTTACAATTTCAACTTATTTCCTTATTGAATAGAAAACACATTTTACTATATATCTGTTATTATGTGTTAAGTATATTTTAATAATCTATATTCATTTCATTCTTCTCATAAAATCCGGATCATGTCACGATTAGAATCTTTTTCATGAAGGTTTAGGACCTCTGCATTTTCATTTCATTCAGATTAAAATTTTTACAATGAAGATAAAAAATATTATAATTCTCCAACTCGCTCTTCTTTACATAAAAATTATCAAATATATATAAGCCTATTTCCACACTAGGATACTAGGATTTGAAATATTGTTGTCTAGAATGGTGGATCTGGTTACATTGGAAGAGCACAACTCCTAAACAACTTTACTAAAAATAGTAAATTTGTTTGACCATCATAAATGCAAAAAACAAAAAATATCTTATAGAATCATAGATCTGAGTACATTTAAAATATATTGTTTTTGATGAGTCATCAATTACATGTGGAAATCATCTCGAATCATCCTATGCATTGATGGACAACTCTACCACCTTTGTGTAAAAAACTGGAATTTTTGTTGCGCAAATGCCACCTACAACACTTGCGTAGAAACTTTGCATAACAGACTCCTTTTATTGAAATTAGTGTAGATCCATATGGAAGCAAGTGACTGGGGTGCTCGTATTTGTTTCAACACTCATATTCTAATCATCTCCCACTATTCTTGCTAATGATGTATGCCTACAATATTTGTGTAGCAAGGCCTTGCTACGCAAGTATTGTGTATTGTAGTTTACCAGTCCAACAACCTTTGCGCCTAGAAAATGCATCTACTGTCACCCTTGTGAAACTTTTCTCCAATATCAAAATGCATGTTTTCCACAGCTACTATGATATAAAAAAAACTTGAGATGGTCCCATGCCTGAAAAGACAAAAATGTGAAGTTGCTTCAGTCATATTTATGCTACTTTTGCAAGTACTTATAATATTCGTGTGGCCTCATCATTCAATTGAAACCTTTGTTTAAGATGTTTGTTTTCCTTCCTTAGAGTTAACATTTGTACCTTCAAATTTCCCACTTTCCTAAACAAGGTTGCATTTCTCTTCAATTTTGACTGGGCATTGGAAAGGGTTGCACATGCATTTTCTCTAGTTGGTTTGCATTATTTAAAGTGTTTCATGGATCTATCATCTGATATCCTCTTTTCTTCCCTGAGTTGAATGATTTTATCTTGATCTTCCCTCAACTGCTTATTAAGCCATCTTATGTTCTTTTCTCCTTCTGTGGGTGAAGTAGGAGGTATTTCACTTGTTTCTTGCTTTCCCTATATCTATGGACTATTATTCTTAGTTGAGTATCTTGTCATAGGTGTTGTGGGATTGGATACAACCGTGGTCTCAGGGTTTTGAAAAATTCCCTTTCCCTTGGATGTTTGCATTTTAGGATCTATCTTGACCTGTGGTGTATGTACCTCAGGAGATTTCTCTTCTAGCTTCCTCTTTAATTCTCTGTTTTCTTGGAAAAAATGAGCTATCACATGATGAGCCTATTTGAGTTGTTGTTTCATTCCCCTAAATTATGAGTCTTTCTATGTTGATTTACCTTTTTCTTCATCCATCTCCTGAGTTGCAACCTCAACAAATTATGTCTACACTGTGGGTGTGGGAAGCCTTCTAGTAGCCTCCCTTGTGGTTGGTCAGTTGGGTGTTTATGTCTCCTTTTTCTTATCAGTGAAATGTAGCCTCCTACCCTTCTTCAGAACTGGTTGGTTAGGTGAAGATCTCTCAACCTCTTTTCCTTTTCTCTTTGCATGTTCTGCAACATCTCTTTTTTTTTTTTTACTTAAACCATTAGATTCCATTCTTTTAGCAGACAAAGGGGTATCTCCTTTGGGGTCTAGGGGAATATTTGATGATGCTAAGAAAGAATCCCTTCCCCTATTCATATTTATAATCTCCTCAACCACTAACAACTTTACTGAGGAGAAATGGAACAACCTACTCTTAAGTTTGTCATCCTTGTCTTGGACTTTGTCTTCCATTTTTCCTAGGCTTCTATATAGGTAAAAGGGTAAGTTTAGAGGAATTTTCCCTGTGAAATGCATGAGGAGCCTTATGTGGTATTGATACACCTTGTCAAACCTACCCTCACAAGTAAAATACCTTTGTATTACTCTCAACAACTTCTCATAGGGTTCCAAAATAAACTCCCCGGGGATAGTGGCACCCATTTTTTGCTTTCTATACTAAGGCTTGAGGAAATCAATGTAAAACATAAGCTCTAGAGGCATACCTTTAAACCATTTATCTCCTTGTATGGGAATCTTTGTGGCATCTAATATGGTATCTTCTGATACTGGAAAGGTGACCCCTACAATGATTGTATTGACACCATTAAAGTTCAGGGTGAAATCCTTGGTTAGCTACACGTTACATCCCTATATTCTTTCACAAAATATCATACACCCAGCCTACTCAAAAGACACCTTGTATGCAGGGTTTGAGTTTACCAGGGTTAGCTCTTGAGGTTCATATCTTAGCACATTTCTTCCCTTTTATTTCTTCTTTTCCTGTGATGTCATCTTTGCGAGGTCAATTTCAAATTGTTCAAGGAAAATATATCTTGAAACTCAATAGAGAAGCTTGCGTAGCAAGCTTGTAGTGCTAGGTTTTAGCTTGGATAAGAGAATCATACCTTTGTTGTATGAGAGGTGAACTATGCAAGGGTTAGACTACCATAAACAATGGGCTCAAATGTTTTCGCACATTGATAAAGTTGATTTCAAAATATGCATAGGGAACATAGAGAAACATGATTTTGCGTAGTGAATGGTAGCAATAGGGTTTGTGTAGTGAGGAAACCTACACAACATTTGTGTAGCAAGGGAGATCGTTTGCGTAGCAGAGAGATTTGAAGCTTGCGTGGGAGACTAAATATTATGCACAGATCATGACTGTAATGAAAATAGATAAAGGGTGGAAAATATACATACATGAGTGGATAAGGGGTGGATTTCAAAAGAAAGTACTTGCCCAAAGATGACAAGACCTCTCAAATCAATTTGAGCAACTTGCACAACAACTTTCAGGAGTGCACACCCTTTTTAAACTTTCCAATAGTACAATGACATGGATTTTTATCATGTTCCTTTTCTGACCTCATCAGGTGTGATGATGATCCATGATACCTCCTTTGATATGACCTTCATCCCTAATCTATGACTCGACTTTGACACATAATTCCCCAATTTGTGACATGATTTTAAACTTAGGGACATAAGGACCTTTACAAATATTCAACATGATGGAATCTTATACCCATTGATGGTGTATCATGAGATAGACACAACACTTTTTGATTGAACCTATGACTTAACTCTCTATTGACATGCATATTACCTTTATTTGATAAAATGACCCAAGGATTTTTTTAGCCATATCATAAGACAAACCACACACTGTGACTCAATTAGGAATGTCTTGGTCTTCTCAAGACCAAGGCATGACTTTGCAAACTCTAAACAAACCTCTAAATCTAGGTATGAAAATCATGGTGCTAACAAGTGGCTCCACTAGGGATGTTATCCTCCTTGTGAGTTAGAAAATAACAATAGACCATGTGCCTAACCATTGTGCCTTATTTGACTCGAAAATACTGTAAAACTAAACAACAAATTGTCTGACAAGACTTGATAGAAATCAACTAAACTTAGCATAAACTTAGGGCCTTCCCTTTGGGCTTCAATTTTCTGCTAATTATTGACTTCAACTACTTTATCTAGAAAATAATATGGTTATTTACAATGAAATGGAAAGATTGAAATATTTTCAAGAAAGGTAGTATTTGAGAAACCTGTCATTCATAGGTCCTCCACCAATGATATTTCCATTGAGTTCCTGCATCAAGTACGCATTGTTCCTATGGTATGAAAAAATCATAAATGGTCCCAACCAAAGGTGGTCAAACTTTCCATGCTTCCCTTTATCTTCATTTCTTGCATCTCACTTCAACACCAAATCATCAACCTTGAAATCATCATCCTTGTATGCCTGTCAAAGGATCTTTTCATTTTGTCTTGATGCAGTTGTGAGTTGTTGAACACTTTTTCTCTCATTTGTTGCACATGGATTAGTTAATTTATCTTTCTTTGAGCATCATTTGGTTCAACTTCATGTTCTTGCAGCAATCTCATCACTGGAATTCCTAATGAAGTAGGAAATACTACCTCTGTTCCATATACAATCTGAAAAGGTGATGTAGCAATAGACATCTTGGTGGTGATCCTATCAGCCCACAATGCATAAATACGTTTCTTATGCCAAGATTTCTTTTTTTCCTGCAGAAGCTTCTTAATAATTCCGGTCAAGCTTTTGTTGGATGACTCAGCCAACTCATTACCTTGTGGGTAATAAGATGTGGAATGACCAAGATTTATGTTATATTCACTGCAAAATTTCTCCATTTTCTAAGACTTGAATGTTGTTGCATTGTCAATAATGATATTCACTGGACAACCAAATCTAGACAAAATAATGCTTTCTAGAAATTAAATGATAACAACATCAATAGCTTTCCTTGTTGGGACTGCTTCAATCCATTTGGTGAAGTAGTCTGTGGTTGTCAGTATCCACCTATGTTGAGTTGAGGATGGTGGATGGATATCTCTTATAAAATCAAGACACCATTTCCTAAATGGTGCTTCAGCAGAGATAGGTTTTAAAGGAAAGGGATGCAACTTTATTTTTCCATCAAAAAATTGGCACTTGTGACAACTTGAGACCTCCTTGTATATATCTGAAAAAATACTAGGCCAATAGAACCTTGGCCTTAGTATTTTATGCACAGTGGTTTTCCAGTAATGATTCCTTCCACAATTACCTTTATGAAACTCTTTGATAGCATGTTTCACTTCTTCTTCTAGCAAGGAATTTATAAAAATTCCACTTGGATCTTTCCAATACAGAGAATGGTCTAGAATGAAAAACTTTGTTGCTTTCAACTTCAAAAATATGAACTTTATTTTTCTTAATTTAGGAGGATATTGTAAATTTATTAATACATAAATAATAGCAACATACCATGGAGAATCAAGGAATTTCTGAGATGCTTGTGGGACTGTCTCTTCTTCTGAATTTGTTGATAGGTCAGCAATGAAATTAATCCCCAATACATCACAATTGGACTGTTCCATCAGCTTTACAAGTCCCTGACCTTTAATCAGATTTGTAGGTTTAATATCAAGGTTGTACTCCAAAAAAAAAACTATCCAGTTGCCCCTTCTACCTTCAGGATCAGGCTGAGTTAAAATGTCTTTCACAGAATTGTTGGGCACATAAACAATAACATGGGAGTGCAAGATATAAATTCTAAATTATTTGAGGGCCTTCACCAATGCATATCCATGTTTCTCCATGATTTCATACGTAATTGGAGAGTCTCTTAGAGTCCTAATATAATAGGATATGGGCCTTTCAAAATTTTTTTCATCTTTTTACAAGAAGACACTAGCAATAGTGTGTTCTGAGTAAAAAAAAAAAGATAAAATATTTTTGCAAAATTTGGACTGGCCAATATCGGTGCTTTGGTCAATGCTAATTTAATATATTCAAAATAATTCCTAGCTTCATGAGTCCATTTTATCTCATTGTGCTTTCTTATCATATTATTAATATACTTTATGATTTCTTCCAAGTTAGGGATAAACCTTTTCAAAAAAATTACTCTACCTAAGAAATACTATACCTCCTTCTTGCTCCTGGGTGTGCCAATATTCACAATTGTTTCTATTCTTCTGGGATCTATCTTTATTCCTTCCTTTGAAATGATGTGACCAAGTAATTTCCCTTCTTGCATTCCAAAATTGGAATTTTTGGGATTCAATGATATGCCAAACTTCCTACATTTCTGAAAGACATTTCTCAGATGTTTTAGATGTGCATCATCAAAATCTGAAAATACAATGATATCATCTAATTAAATGAAAATAAACTTATCTTTATTATAAAAAAACTCTATGTCCATGGCCCTTTGGAAGGTTTACACTGCATTCATAATCCCAAAATGCATTGTGTCATACATGAAGGTGCCCCAAGGGGTTGTGAAAGTTGTGTTTTCTGGATCATCAGGATGCACCATGATTTGTTTGTATCTAGAAAACTCATCAAGAATTGATATTTTATGTGATCCAACCACTTTCTACATAATGTAATCCATCTTGGGAAGTGGATAATTGTCTTTGAGAGACACCTTGTTCAGATTCCGAAAGTCTACACACAACCTGATATCACCACTTTTCTTCCTGACAGGCACTAGGTTAGCAACCCATTTAGAAAATCTTAAAGACACTATAGTTTTGGCATCAAACAAATTATTTACCTCCTTCTTAATCAATGGAAGCAACAAAGGATTGATTCTTCTCAACTTCTATTTTAAATGTTTGTGATCATCCTTGATTGGAATTACATGTTGAATCACATTAGTATCATATAATACCTTTAAATCCTCATTCTCCAGGAAAATACATATAAGAAATCTTTCATTAGGATGATATACCTTTGCTTAATTTCTAGATTGAGTGTCTTTGACAGTTTGATGATCTTGGGATCTTCCTGAGTCTCAATATTGCAATCTTCTATGTCTTCATCATTTGCAATGATTTTAGGATTTTTGGCTACATCATTATTGTCAAAAACATTTTCCAATGTGACCAAGCCCTTGGGAATGATGCTATTTTTGAGTTTCATTATATCTCTATCAACAATCTGATTTTGAAAACAATCATCATTTTTTAACAAAGTTGCATATTCTTCCTCTTCACAACAATACTCATCATCAATGTTTGAATTGCCAAATTCATCACTCATCTGAAGAAATATTTATACATGTTTTTCATATTCAAAAAATTGCCAATACTTAATGTTGTCATGTACTACTGACCTGTGCTTGACTTCAATTTCATACCTTTTGTTAGGAAAAAATGGAATTTTGAAAATAGAGGTTGAAGTAGCTAGAGCATCAACAATGAGATTTTTCCCTCTTGGAATCATTGAGAGGTTATATTCTGAAAACTCTTCAAGAATATCAAGTACTATATTCCTATATTCCCTTAATATAAGATTCTTTGATTGATAGATAACCTTTACCTGATTTATAACAAGCTCGGAATCCCCATGTATAGTTATCCTCTTAGAACCCAATTCTTTCAAAGTCTCCAATTCCAAAATCAGTTCCTCATATTCAACCATGTTATTGGCGCAATCAAAAGAAAATTTGCAAGAACAAAGTTTTGTACATATCTTGGGAGGGATAATCCACACACTTGTGTGAGCTCTCTCTTTGCTAGAAACTCCATCAAACTTCATGTTCCATATCTCATCCTCTTCACTATTTTGTTGATCTGTAATTTTCTTTGTTTGATGATTAGATTTATCTTTCATGGGTATAAAAGTTCTTGAATCTTCCTCTTCAAAGCTTAGGTCATTATAGAAAATAGAAGAACCAACATTAGTGTCTACAGAGTAAATAGGATTATTGTTTGGTTGGGATTTGTTACTCACCATGTACTTAAGTAGTACTTCTCTGTACAATCTCCTTTCTTGGCCAAAAATAGGGATAGTGGCATGTGAAATATCCATTTGCAAAGTTCCTTTCAACTTTGTAGCCCATGATCTTGACAAAAGCATGCCAAATTTTGGAGAGATATCAACAAAAACCACATCCATAATGAGATTTTTTGATGGAATTTGGGACAATGACACAACCAGATCTTTGATTAAACCCAAGAATTTCACCTTCCCTGGGTCAAAAGAGAAAACATCCTTGTAAGGCCTGGTAATGTCTAGACTCAACTCATCCATGACTACCTTAGGGATCATATTATGAGATGCTCATGAATCTAACATAGCATTATGTAAGGCCATATCATGAATTTTAAGACTAACATAGAAAGGGGGTACATCATCAACATCACCACTCTTCTTTGCATGAGGGCCAAACAAGATAGCAAGGTGATCAACTTGCACATTTAAAGTGTCAGAAGATTCTTCCATCTTGAGAATCCTAATGATTTGATTTCTATATTTACCATTTTTAATCAGCTCATTGAATGGAACAAATATTTTGATTTTAGCCATTTTACTTTCAAAATTAAAAGGAGATGGGGTTTTTTCTACCTTTTTGATGAATGCTTCCTTTCTTGACTCGAGTATATTCTTTTGGGGGTCTTCTTTGAATTTTCATTTCTCCATTTCATCCTTTGTTGAACTGTCTTTCTTAGGTTGACTTGAAGAAGGTGTATTGATCTGAAGTTCCCTTGTATAATTTCCCTTTGGGGGGTTTGCATGCACCTTTTTACTTATGAGGTTGTACTATTTATGAAGCTGCATAATAGCATTTTGATATCCCTTCTTAAACTCTTATGTTTCCATTGAAAACATATCATCATTATCCTGCATAAACTTATCATTTGAATCCATAAACGAATCATGTTCTTCTTTAGTTAAGAACACATTTGTTTCGATCATCACAACAATGCATATTGTCTTCAATTGTTTGATCAAAATATTCATTTACATAGTTGTTTTGGAAATGAGGTTTTATTTGTTGATCATCTTGATTTCTTTGGTCTTTTTTCCTGATCTGTGGAACTGGATCTCTTCTAAAATTTTGATTTCTAGGCTGAAAATCAATTTGATCTCTAGTGTTTGACTTATTATCCAAGGACATTCTTTCAATAAACATTTCCATAGTCTTCATCATCAAATCACAATTTTCATATGATGAATGAGAAGTTGAGGGTTGTGCCTCTCCTTGAACCTTTTTCATATCTCCGTCATGATTATGTTTGATCTTCCCTGAGGCCATCAGATTCACCTCCACTTCAATTGCATCACTCATCACGTCATCTAATTGTCATAAATTGGCTTAGGTTAATGGATAGTTGGTTTTCATTGATGTCAAACATTGGAGAGTGATATTGTATATTGATGTCAACCCTTAGTGATTGATTTCAACCCTTGGAGAAAGTCTGGTAGCAAATTCTGGTAGCACAAAGGTTTGAGTAATGGACACAAGTTTGTTTGATGTATAATGGTATGGTTTTTAATATATTTTAAGGTAATACTATTCTATATGTGTATTACATGTCATTGAATTTCCATTGGTATGTGGAACATCACATAAATCCTCACGGTTAGAGAGTTATGGCCATGTGAAGTTGGAGAACCCAGGTTTGGGTAATGGACCCAAGTTTGTTTGATGTATAATGATATGAGTTTTGATATATTTTCAGGTAATACTATTCTACATGGATAGTAAATGTCATGCCATTTCTATTGGTATGTGGAACGTCACATAACTCCTCACAGTTTGAGAGTTATGGCCTTACGAGTTTGGAGGACCATCATATGTTGGCTAGAAGCCCCAAAAGGTCAAAGTAGTCAAAGTGGTTTAAGATATTTTAGAAGGTAAATAACAAATTGAAGTGATGAGTGTAATATGATTCAAATTGAATACAAAATAAATTATTTAAATAATAAAGTTAATAGAGAAATTACTAAGTTGACAAGTGGTTAGAAGTGGGTTATCCCTAAAATAAGGAAAGTGGTTTAAGATGGTTAGAAGGTAAACCCTTGAGGTAAAGTGAAGTGATGAGTGTAATATAAGTAAAAGTGGATACAAAATAAATTATTTAAATAATAAATTTAATGGATAAATTACTAATTGGACAAGTGGTTAGAAGTTGGTTAACCCTAAAATAAGGAAAGTGGGTTAAGATGGTTAATTTGTAACCCCTTGAGGAAGCTACATGAAAGTATAAATAAGAGGAAAGGTTCTCTCATTTTAATAACACTTGAGAATATTGAATATCTACAGGTGAATGAGGTAACCAAAGGATATCTGAGCTGAATTTCAGAGGGAAGGTGAAGTAAAGAAGGCCAAAATTCAAGGGAGGATAAATTCTTTTGATGATGCTTTCTAAGGTATGTTATTTACAGGTCATCTCACCATTTTCACAATAACTTTTTTTATAGAATGATTCAGACTTTGGAATTTATAGGCCATTGAGAAAACATATCCAAGTAGTTGTGGTAGAAATTTCAGTTTGTGGGTCGTTGTATTTTTGGAGTTACACTACGTGGAAAATAGGGTTTGTGGATAGTCCTAAAACTAGTCTAAAACAGGTGTTTCGGGTAAAAATGTCATAACTTATTCATAAAAAATACAAATTAAGACCAAAAGTGTTGCTTATAGTACAGTATTTAGTATTATGTGTAAATGTTTCAGATCCATACAATAAATAATCTGTGTGGGGCCCGCTCTACAAGTTCTCTCTCTAGAATAAGCCAAAATTCAACAAGGTGTACCATTTTTTCTATAACTCCTTTTCTAAGAGGTTCCAAGTAGTGACACTTGGAGGAATTGCATAAAACACATTGAATAAAATTGTGTACTATTTTCAGATCTTTATTCATTACAGGTACATAGTTATGATTATTTCAAGTTAGGGTTATTGACTAATCCAAAACTAGTCATGTGAGACTAAAGTAAAGTTTGAAGAAAATGCTAGTCTCTTGTTGTTAAAGTTAAGGAAGGTTTGCAGGTATGTGATCATATACACCAAGTTTATTACAGATTTACAAATCATATTTGGGTGATGAAATTGATGAGGGCTTTTGGTTGAGGTATATGTTGGGTACATGGTTGAGACAAGTGGTTGATGAGTAGGCACATACATGAGGTGTATAGTTGATGATGTTGGCACATATTGATGAGTCATAGTTGATGAGTATTTGATACATGATTGGTACATACTTGGTACATGTTTGGAGGCACTTGTTAGTAGTATTTTTGACACATGGTTTATGGATGATGTAGCATACTTGTATTGGTATATTATTAGATGCACATATTGATATTGGTGATGATTATGAGTTTTTGTGTTATGGTTGGTTGATGCACATATTTGAGAGTTTTCATGGTAATTGATATTGGTGAGTAGATATGATTTGGTTGATAATATTGATGAGACAGGTTGTTGTGATAGGTTGTTTGGATAGGTTGTTGTGACAGGTTATTTGTACAGGTTTGGTGCATGGTTGATGCACTTGTTCACGGTACAAGTTTTGTACAGGTCAATGCATGGTTTATGCACTTGTTCATGGTACAGGTTTTGTATAGGGAAATGCATGGTTGATGCACTTGTTTATGGTATAGGTTGATTACAGGTTGATGTACAGTTTGGTGCATGGTTGATTCACTTGTTTATGGTACATGATGATTACAGGTTGATTGGTACAGGTTTACAACAATATATCTCACATTGATAGTCTGAGATTGGTTCTATAATTCTACTTATACATCATGGTGGTTGGACAAGGCAATGACAAGTGGTTGTAGGCACCTTTCGGTTGTAGCCAGAGAAAATAAGGGGTTGTATCCTCCTTCTAGTTGTAGCTTGAGAATTGGGGAGTTGGAGCTTCGCTCAGGTTGTATCCTGAGAAACTAGGGGGTTGGAGCCTCCTTCCAGTTGCAGCTGGAAAACAAAGGAAGTTGGTGCTTCCAACAAATGTAATTATTCAATACATATAAGAAAAATAATTGTGTGGTTTTCTTTGGCTTTGGGTTTCCACGTAAAACATTGGTGTATTGTGTATGTGTATGATTTTTCATTTGTTCATTTATTATTTACTCTGCATTTATTGGATGATAATGATACATTGATATAACACTTGGATTATATGGTTAAAAAGGATTAAATTTATCTATTACTGATTCAACCCCTCTCTCAATAATCCAACAATTGGTATTAGAGTCGGTTCCTTCAAGAAACAATTTAACCATTGGAAGGAGATCATGGATTATTCTGAGAATGGAATACTAATGTTTAATGGTCAAATGGTTTTAAGTATGAGATGTGGAGCATAAATACAAAATTATTTTTATAGAAACAAGGACATTATATTTGGCTATCAGTTGTTATAGGATATGATAGTTCAAAAAGGGAAAAGACTACAGCCAAGAAGGAATTGAGGAAGAATAAAAAAATAGAAATGGATTTCATCTAGGAAGGATTACCTAATCCTGTAAGAGAAAATGTTGGTAAATGTTCATCAGCAAAATAACTTTGGGACAAGTTACATGACATATATTCTTCACCCATCACAGATTTAGAAAATGTCAAAGAAGATGCAGATACAAATCAAGAAGAATTATGTTCACCATGTCAAGCAGATTTAGAAGATGAAGAGTACATAATCACCAGAGGTATGTTGTTTTGTTTTAATTGTGAAAAGCGTGGACATCTTGAAATAGAATGCCATGAAGGAAATGAGATAGAAAAACTAATTGAAAAGGAAGACAATTATGAAGAAGAATTTATTAGTGCTTTAGATGAACTAAGAGAAGAAAACAATTCACTCAAGAAAGAATTGATGAAACAAAAGGAAAGTGTTCACATTTTTGATGAATCCTAACAAGTCATCAAGAACTTAAGAAATCAGCTAGAAGAAGCCAGAAAGATCGAAGAAAATCTTGAATATCAAAAGAAGTGTTTGGAAACCAACATAGCAGCATAGAAGGAAGAAGCACAAATGAGAGAGAATATATTGATATATCATCTTAAGGAAAGAACTAATGATCTAAACCATCTTGAGGTAGAGTTTGGTCAAGAAGAGAAAGGACTTGAAGAAGAAATAATCACATTAAAAATTCAGCTTGAAGAAGCAAAAAGAATAGAAGAAGTCATGAAGTCTCAGATAATGAAGAAAGAAGAAGAGGTTGAGAACCTTGAAAAAGAATTTATCGCATTGAGAAGTAAAATCATCAAGCTCAACAAGAACGTTGAAGAGACAAAAACATCCACATCAGTGATAGAGAATGAAGAGAAGCACTCTAAGTTGCTAGAAAAGAAGAATGAATAAAAATAGAAAGAGTTATGCAAAAGTCCTCAAAGGAAAGAATCATGGTCAACTAGAATCTAAAAAAACTATTGAAGATACATGTTCAAGAAGACCATCCATGTTCAAGTCACAAAGAATCTTTAATCATGATCATGATCAGTCAAGGCAAAAATTCAGAAGGCGTCACAAAAAAGATCATTCACTCCCAGGTATGAAAATTTATTTTATGCTCATTTTTTTTATTGTAATAACTTTGGACACAAGGTTGAAGATTGGAGGGATTATAAAATAAATGTTCGAGCAATAAATGCCTATGTGGCCCCACGTAACATTGAATGTTACAAATGTCATAACTATGGACGCATAACTAGTGATTGTAGAAGCATGATCGATACTTCCATGAAAGAGAACATTGATATTAGATGTAAGAGAGTGTGGATAAGAAAACACAAAGAAAAGGTAAACAAAGACTAGGTCCTAGAGATCGCAATATTGGCAATAAAATGAGATGAAGAAAATTCTACAGAGAAAAGGAAAGATGTCAGATGCATAAAGGTTTGGAAAATAGCCGAAAGAAAAGAAGGACAAGTAAATAAGGAATAGGTTCAAGATATTGTACTTTCAGGGATTGTAATGAAAGATGAATCCACAGACAGAAATAAATAAGTCAGAGCTCAAAGAGATGATGAATCTACCAATGAATATGATGATGAATACACATCAGAGCATGAATTTTTCTGAGCCATCTGGCTTAGAGACTCCCAAGTAATATGAATATTAGACAAAGGGAGTCTATGCGATAGTCGTGATAGACCAAAGAACCATCATTCGAGCCTCTTGTAGAGTTTGAGAAGACATATCCAGAGTAGTCGGTTAGTAGAAGTATGGTTTGATATATTAATCAAGACTTCATGATAACATAGTGATAAATGGGTCAACATTATGGACAGTTGTGCAAGTAGAGTCTTGGACATTATGGACAAAGATGGATTTGTAAGAATAATTATCAGGTTTGAACAAATATATGAAATCGGACAAGAGCATGGATTCATAGATTGGTTTAGAGAGTGGTTCAGAGACAAAGGAACATTATCATAATGGATGATAATTACACAGGAAATGGCTCGAACAATTCTAATGGATTCCAAATTGACATATATTGTTTGGACACATGCAATGCATACAATATTTCACATTCAAAATAGAGTAATGATCATAAACAACAATGAAAAAACTACTTATGAACTATGGAAAGGAAGCACATACAACAACCTCTACATCAAGGTAACTCAAGGTAGTATTTTATTAATTGAAACTTATGTTGATGATATTGTTTTGGAAGTACTAATGATAGGTTAAGCTAGAAATTTGCAAAGGATATGCAGAATGAATTTGAAATTTCATTACTTGGAGAACTATCCTTATTTTTGGGTCTTTAGATATTTCAAAGCAACCAAGGAATTTTTTTTCTCAAACTAAGTATATCAGAGAAATTATAAAGATGTTCGGAATGGAAGATTGCAAACTAGTTACCAATCCTATGCAAACCAGTTGCAAGTTGAGAAAAGATGATGATTCAAAGTCTATAGACCAAAGGAAATACAGGTCAATTATTGGTATCTTACTATATGTGACATCATCTAGACCAGAAGCTATATGTGACATTATCTAGACCAGATGTAATGTAGGTAGTTGGACAGGTGGCACGATTTCAAGCAACACCAAAGGAATCACATGTATTAACAGTGAATATGATTTTCAAATATCTCAAAGGAACAAAAGAGTTTAGATTATGGTATCTAAAAGGAAAGGATCTATCACTTATTTCGTACACAGATGTAGATTGGGCAGGCTGCATTGATGAACAACGAAGCACCAGTGGAGCATTGTTCTACTTGGGTGAGTGTTTAGTATCATGGTTAAGCAAGAAACAATATTCAATATCCTTATCTAGAGTCGAGGCAGAGTATATTGCAGTAACAACATGTTGTACACATGTTCTATGGATGAAACAAACTCTGACAGATATACAGGTTGAGTATGATGAGCCCATTCCAATATATTGTATCACTTTCTACGAGAACAAGTTTCAGACAAGAACATTAGAGTTGAATATGTGGGAACAAAAGAACAAGTGGAAAACATCTGTACAAAACCACTTCCACATGAATACTTTGAGTATCTTTGCCTGATACTAGGAGTAATTTCTACTCCAAAATGAATGATTTTGAATGCTTATATTATATGTCTTAGATTTACACGAGGAAGCACCATAAAGAGGAAAATTCAGATTGGAATATTAGTTTCAGGAAAATTTCATTCAGGGAGAGTATCCCCAAGGACAGTTCAGTTAGGGGCAACATCCCCCGATGGAAAGATACCTTTGCCATTGATGACAAAGGGGGAGAGATTTATCAAATGCAAAGATAAATTCTTGGAGAAAGAGAACAGAGGCATGGTTCCAGGGGGAGCGATGTTCACATTGGGAGAAGCCCCAAAGGGAGATACCCTTTGCCATTGATTTCAAAGGGGGAGATATAGAAACATTGATGAGGAGTATAAGCATGATTGTTATCATGACTAAGTGTTTCCATCAATGTTGGTGTTGCCATCAATGCCAAAAGGGGAGATTTTCAGATAGTTGGATTAGGTTGATGGAAAGTTGGTATGGATTGTTGGTTTTCATTGATTTCAACCATTGGAGAGTGATATTGTAGATTGATGTCAACCCTTAGTGATTGATTTCAACCCTTGGAGAAAGTCTGGTAGCGAATTCCGGTAGAACAAAGGTTTGAGTAATGGAATCAAGTTTGTTTGATGTTTAATTGTATGAGTTTTAATATATTTGAAGGTAAGACTATTATATATGGGTATTACATGTCATGCAATTTCTAGTGGTATGTGGAACATCACATAACTCCTCACAGTTAGAGACTTATGGCCATGTGAAGTTGGAGAACCCAGGTTTGGGTAATGGACCCAAGTTTGTTTGATGTATAATGGTATGAGTTTTGATATATTTGCATGTAATACTATTCTATATGGATAGTACATGTCATGTCATTTCTGGTGGTATGTAGAACACCACATAAATTCTCACGGTTTGAGAGTTATGGCCTTACAAGTTTGGGGGACCCTCATATGTTGGCTAGAAGCCCCAAAAGGTCAAAGTAGTCAAAGTGGTTTAAGAGATTTTAGAAGGTAAATAATAAAGTGAAGTGATGAGTGTACTATAATTCAAATTGA
>JZKD02S1761908.1:192003-269471 GCA_000966675.3 Picea glauca | reverse complement strand
AAATAAATTATTTAAATAATAAATTTAATGGAGAAATTACTAAGTTGACAAGTGGTTAGAAGTGGGTTAGCCCTAAAATAAGGAAAGTGGTTTAAGATGGTTAGAAGGTAACCCCGTGAGGTAAAGTGAAGTGATGAGTGTAATATAAGTCAAAGTGGATACAAAATAAATTATTTAAATAATAAATTTAATGGATAAATTACTAATTGGACAAGTGATTAGAAGTTGGTTAACCCTAAAATAAGGAAAGTGGGTTAAGATGGTTAAAATGTAACCCCTTGAGGAAGCTACATGAAAGTATAAATAAGAAGAAGTGATCTCTAATTTTAATCACACTTGAGCATACTGAATATCTACAGGTAACTGAGGTAACCAAAGGATATCTAAGACAAATTTCAGAGGGAATGTGAAATAAATAAGGCTGAAATTCAAGGGAGGATAAATTATTTTGATGATGCTTTCTAAGGTATGTTATTTACAGGTCACCTCACCATTTGCACAATAATTTTTTTTATAGAATGATTCAGACTATGAAATTTATAGTCCATTGAGAAAACATATCCAAGTATCTTTGGTATGAATTTCAGCTTGTGGTTCATTGTATTTTCAGAGTTACACTCCGTGGAAAATAGGGTTTGTGGCTAGTCCTGAAACTAGTCTAAAACAGGTGTTTCGGGTAAAAACATCATAACTTATTTATAACAGATCCAAATTAAGTAAGACCAAAAGTTTTGTCTAGAGTACAATATTTATTATTTTTTGTAAACTTTTTATATCCATACAACAAACATTCTATATGGGGCACGCTCTATAAGTTCTCTCTCTAGAATAATCCAGAATTCAACAAGGTATGCCATTTTTTCTATAACTCCTTTTCTGAGAGGTTACAAGTAGTGAAACCTAGAGGAATTGCATAAAACACACTGAAGAAAATTGTGTAATATTTTCAGATCTTTATTCATTACAGGTACATAGTTATGATTATTTCAAGTTAGGGTTGTTGACTAATCCAAAACTAGTCATGTGAGACTAAAGTAAAGTTTGATGAAAATGATAGTATCTTGTTGTTAAAGTTAAGAAAGGTTTGTAGGTATGTGATCATATACACCAAGTCTATTACAGAGTTACAAATCATATTTGGATATATGAGGGATTTTGGTTGTGGTACATGTTGGGTACATGGTTGAGACAAGTAGTTGATGAGTAGGCACATACATGAGGTGTATAGTTGATGATGTTGGTACGTATTGATGAGTCATAGTGGATGAGTAGTTGATACATGATTGGTACATACTTGGTACATGGTTGGAGTCACTTGTTAGTAGTATTTTTGACACATGGTTTATGGATGATGTAGAATACTTTTATTGCTATATTATTAGAAGAACACATTGATCTTGGTGATGATTATGAGTTGTTGTGTTATGGTTGGTTGGTGCACATCTTTGAGAGTTGTCTTGGTGATTGATATTGGTGAGTAGATATGATTTGGTTGATAATATTGATGAGAGAGGTTGTTGTGATAGGTTGTTTGGACATGTTTTTTTGACAGGTTATTTGTACATGTTTGGTGCATGGTTGATGCACATGTTCATGGTACAGGTTTTTTACAGGTTGATGCATGGTTGAAGTGCTTGTGTATGGTACAGGTTGATTACAGGTTTTGAGGTACAGGTTGGTGCATGTTTGGTGCACTTGTTTATGGTACATGATGATTGGTACAGGTTTACAACAGTATATCTCACAGTGATAGTGTGACAATAGTTCCATCATTCTATTTATATGTCATGGTGGTTGGACGGGGCAAGGACATGTGGTTGTAGCCACCTTCCGATTATAGCCAGAGATCATAAGGGGTTGTAGCCTCCTTCTGGTTGTAGCTAGAGAATTGGGGAGTTGGAGATTCCTTCAGGTTGTAGCCTGAGAAACTAGGGGGTTGGAACCTCCTTCCAGTTGTAGCTGGAAAATAAAGGAAGTTGGTGCTTCCAATGAATGTAATTCTTTAAGACATATAAGAAAAAAAATTATGTGGTTTTCTTCTAGTTTGGGTTTCCATGTAAAACACTGGTGTATTGTGTATGTGTATGATTGTTCATTTGTTCATTTATTATTTACTCTGCGGTTATTGGGTGAGAATGCTACATTGATATAACACTTGGATTATATGGTTAAAAAGGATTAAATTGCTCTATTACTGATTCACCCCCCCTCTTAGTAATCCAACACTAATGTAGAAGATCTTCTTTCTCTCAACAGCAAGGAAAATTCATTGTCAAAAGAGTCAGCATATCGAAGTTGGGTAGCTCCAGGAGGGGGTTTCACTTCAGTAGGAATTGAGTTGTATACTTTCATAAATCAGGTTGAAAACTCTTGTAATTTTTCAGTAGGTGATATTTTTATGTTATTGTAGGGAGTCAACAACTGAAGAGGATTCTTATTATCTCCCCATCTTGCAAGGAAGAGTGTTTCAAAGGCTGCAAAATCAAGAATGATTATTGTTGGAAGAGCTTTGAACCATTTTTTGACATATCCTGAAGACTTTGTGCAAACAATCTTACTTTTGCATCCTCATGATCGACCTCCTCTAGGTCAACAAAATCATTAAACCAATCTAAGTGTTTTCGGGCTGAAGCATTTTCCTCAACATCATATGGTTTAATTCTTTGGGTGTAATTCTGAGGTAAATGATGTAATTGGGTAGGAAAGAAAAGAGGAGCAAATATGGCTGCCATGGCTCTAGGAGGATTTTGGGCTAACTGAACAGTTTGAATGAGGACAGTGGGAATTGCAACAATTTGAATGGGGATAGTAGGAATCAAAGAGTGGAATTTCTTAACATCAAAGATGATTTCATTTAAATTAGATTTTGATCTGGATTTGAACAAGGTTTATTCAAATTTTAAATCAAACTCAAGGTCATCAGTTCCTTTTACCCCATCTTTGGGTAAAGATAGATTTCTATCCAGGTAAGAAACTAAGTCAATTGTCCTTTCTTTTCTTTTATGTAATAGTTTCTCAAGATCAGACATAGATGCTATAGGTTCTGGATTAGGGTTCCTTTTAGTGTAAACTCTCTTGGGAGATAGGATTTCTTATTAAAACTACTTTATGCACTTGATCTTATTAAATGAAGTCGCCAAGGTAAATTAAGTTCAGCCAATAAAAGGTGTCTGATTCACTATTACCATCAGGAATCAAATCTAAAATTTTAGTCTTTCTTTCCCAGGGAAAATTTTCAATTTCATCCCTGACAACAATGCCACAATGTTAACACTGAGTAAATTGTTTTGGCTGAGGAAAAAACCTACAAAAGTAACCAGAAACCTCTTTAGATCTGGGTACTATCCTACTCAGTTCAAAGAGGGCTCTCTATTATCACTTAGTCTCTAATATATGGTTTTTCTTGATAAAACAATGACTAGTGTTGGATGCAGGCCTAGCCAGGAAGAAAGGATATTTTTAAAGGAGAAGCATGCAAGGAGGAAAAGACAACTGGAAGGAAAAGTAGCACATGTAATAGAAGTAAGCGCGACGCGCATGCAAGGAAGACCTAATGATGCTACGGTTAGGGTTTTTGTAATTTATTGTAATGGTTGGTGAGCCAAGGATACAAATAAGTAGTACTTTGAGAGAGAAGGGGGAGATATACAGATATACATAGAGGAAGAGAGAGTTGTAAGAATTGTATGAGTCATTAATATGGTGATCTAGGGGAGTAGTGAGAGAATTGATCTTGAGGGTTAGATCATAGGCTGAGGACCCTGATGTGATCTAGTCAGCCTTGTAGGGATTGAGGAGCTAGTCGAAAAGGGTGAGACCTAAGATTCTAGACATGCATAGCGTGATATGATTCTGAGCCATAATAAAAAATTGAGAGATATATCTTTGTGGACGCATCCTAGGAGGGGGTGAACCACGATAACACTATGTTATGTAAATGAATGTATGTGTCTATATGTATGATTAATTGATGAATGTTAGATGAATGAAGTAACTAGGTAGATCCGATATTCCACATGCATGAATAGAATGACTGTTATAATTAGATGTCAAATTGAATGAATAAAGATTAGAGAACATAACCATGGATCTCGATTCATTCTTGGGTTTCAAACACCTGAGTATTTCATCCACTCATAGAGGTATCTCGGGTGAGATTGCATAGTACACTCTCTATGTTGCATTTCCTTCTGGTTTACTAGAGGGACCGATAGTTTTAAAGGGACTTTGTTGGGAAGCTTATCAAATTTTAACCAAGGTCAATCTAGGGTGGTAAGGTGAATCAGAATAACCCATAAAGAATAATCAATACCAATAGAAGATAATAAAGACAACAAATGGTTTCGTTGATGGTTGTTTAGAAGAAAATGGGACTAAGTATGTAAGATTTTGGGAATATGCGTCCAAAGAATGTCAAATCAGACAACAAGTCGTTAAGAGAATGAGAATCTAAAAGGGAATGTTGAGACCATGGAATCCAATGAAGGAAGATATAGAGTTGATTGAAGACAAAAGAGCTAGAGTTTGTGTAGAAAGATAACAAAAATCCAAAGTTGACACCGCGCAAATATCTAGACAAGTACGTATTTAGTGACTTGCATGAAGTATTTTTTTGTGATTTCCTGCATATATTACAGGATTGGATCAAAAGATTGAAATACAACCATCCTACCAATCGAATTAGACAGATAGACTGGAAGCCTGAAGAGATTGTGTAGTTACAACAAGTTGATAATAACTTTACACGTGCAGTAGATTTCTGGTTAGAGAGCATTGTTGCAGGATTTATCACAAAATTTGCAGTAGATACAACAAAGTATTACAGCGCCGTTGAACAAGAGTTCTTTAAAAGAACTCAAGGTAGGTACATCAGATATTTATATAATTCCATTAATATATTACTATATAACAAAGGTCTAATGACAATGGAGTTAGACAACTAAACCTTCCTACGTGCATGGGGGAAGGGGGGAAGCACTGACATGAGAAGGAGAAATGGAAGGAGAAGTGGATAAAGGAAAGAAGGAAGATGCCTTGGACCCATTTATGATGGATCAATACCATATCAAGTGGATCATGGAAACAACTGGAAAGACATGTAGTGGAGTACCCTACCAATATAAGGTGAACACCAAGAAGAGAGTCGTAGCCGCGAGGGAAGGCTTGGAAAGTGATGAAGAGGAGGTATAGGATATCTGGCCTATGGATAAGATTGAGGAAACTCTACACACAACATATGAGAGGAATACGAGAGGTCCAAGAGAGGGAATAAAAGGCAACACTCCTATCCATATTAGTGTCAGTGTGGAACCCATAAATACATGTGCGAATAATACACCAAGAAGAACACCACTATTTAGACAACCTAATTTCGGGAGAAGGAAGAAAAAAAAAGTACATATACACAAGGAGAAACAATTGGGGGAGCCATTTCATGAAGCATTAGTCAAGTATATACACCACACAGAGGTAGTAGTTCAACATCCAGGATGGCAGGACATGATCCCACCATCAGGTTACCCGAATTCAAAGGAGAAGTGTCAGAGATCCTGAAGAAGCACTTGTTTATCTGTGAAAAGATCTAGGAAGTGAAATAGATTAAAGACAAGGAAAATAAACTTGCACAGTTAGATATCATGATAAGAGATCACGCACTAGATTGGTACATGAGTTTAGCTGCAAATAGTTTGTCAGGGACAAATAGAATGATTGGAGATATCAAGAAGTTGTTGATAAACGATTTCCAGAAGCCTACTTTAGAGGACCAATACATTAATGAGATGATAAATATTAGACAGAAACCAGGAGAATCTATATGGGATATTGACTAGATATTCAAACGATTGAAGGGAAAGCTAAAATGTGTCATGATAGATATGCACCATAGACATTTGTTCATTAATTCACTGTGACCACACTTGAAATAGCCATTGCGATGAAAGAAGTTTCAGACACAAGCATAGGCTCTACAGTCATCCCTACAATTGGAAGAGAACCAATATCAGAAGGAAGATCCAACCATAGAGGAGTTGAAGGAGGTTCTGAAGAACTTAACGTTCTAGCTAAACCGGAACAAAGGTGAGGAAAAAAGAGAATTTGTTTGGTGTACCACATGTAGGATAGAAGGACACCATAAGAATGAATGTCCAACATTCACACATTACATGGTGGAAGGAATGACAAACCCATTTCCAATAGAAAGACTATGGTGTGAAATCTGTAAGAAACAGGGTCATGATCCATATCAGTGCCCAATGATGCAAAAGTACTAGACAGTACCGGAGAGATCGTATTGCAAATTTTTGAAGTTAGTAGGCCATGATGGCAAAGATTGAAGAACCATGGATCTCATGAGAGAAATAAAATCAAATGTGTACAGGGTGTAGGAAGAAATGATGACCAGGAAATCCACACCATAGTTTAACCAAGTACCGACCTCGTATAACACTGCATAGCTGCAATACAATATTGCGTAGGCACACTACAATACAGTGTAGGCACACTACAATACTGCGCATGCACACTACAATACCACGTAGTATAACTAGGAACCTTAATATAATTCACCGTGAGGGGATCGAGTTGGCTACAGAGGTGGAGGAAGAGCAAGAGGAGGCTTTGGAAGAGGTAGAGGACCAGTGGTATGCCACAATTGTCAATGACCAGGACACTATGCAAGAGAATATCCACTTCCACCAGTGACATGTATGTATTGTCTCACATCAGATCATGACATAGAAGAATGTATAACACTATTAGGGAATATCTAGGAGAAGAGAAATTAGAACAATCAAAATGTTCAGTGGATTTCAGCAGAAGTGAGGGATGAACGAAGAAACATCAACATAGTTACACGAGGATGAACTAAAATAGGAAATGACGTAGTAAGACAAGAGACAACACAAAACCAATGGGTGAAAAGAAATGTCGAACCAAAGAAGTAGTTTGATATGCAGAATGAAAAGGAGACATTCAAGCAAGCTAGACAAGAATTTATGAAACTAGACATTACATCGACATCGACTGTGCAGTATAATAAGGAATTACCAGCGTACTAGATGCTTCCATCGCTGGATCACAATGAAGAAACAAAGCCACTGGTACAAGTAAGTATGATTAAGGGTTTTTTGCAATCCTCTGTTAGACTACTAAATGATCCATCCTCTATTAAAGTATTACAAAATATGCTAGAAAGATGTAGCATAGAGGTAGAAGGGAAGATAGAACAAAAAATAGTTAATCATTTGCATACAAGAGGAAGAACAAACAGGGAATTCAGACTGAACTCCAACATTGGATATTTTAACATGGGAGATATTATACTAGATTTAGGATCCAAAGTAAATTTATTACCTAAGAAGACATGGAAATGTATGGGAGAACCCACATTACGATATTCACTTGTTTAGCTGAAACTAGCAAATCAACACAGATTCCTACCAATTGGAATATTAAAAGGAGTGACAGTAGATCTAGATCGAGTGCACACTTAAGACAACTTTCAAGTAATCGAGATAGTGGATGGCACAACACCTTATATGTCATTTCTTGGCTTGGTGACACAACAACCCTACCTCAGCAGGCTCTGCATGACCTCCCAGTCTAAGCATCGTTTTAAATCTCCCTTGAACCGAAATGTTTCCTTGATTCCCAGCTGGAATCTTCAACACATATAACCACAGGTCCTTCTAGGGTTTACGCCTGTGCAAACAAGCACAAGGCATGGACCTCCACTCCATGTGATCAACTGACGTGACCACGACCTTTACCCAAAAAGGTATTTCAGGATTTCATGACTCGTGAGTTCACGATGAAACTTCTTCTTGATGACCCTAATATTTCCATGATCTGATGGTCCTAATTGTATTGAAATTTTGTGTATCGGTACTTCGCGACTCTGGACTCTGAGTCAACGAATTTATCCACTTCTCTGACTCCCAAAATGCCAAAATTCAAACCCAGAATATCAACGACTCCCGCTGATTCATTTCTAACGATGACTATTTCTCCTAAGCTTATGAGTGTTGATAGACACTAAACCTTAACTTCTCTGCTAATCCACTGGATCCAATGATCCACGGTGAATCGATAGTTCTCCCTCTAAGAATTTCAACCATCCGTTCAAGTTCTCAATGCTCATGGCCAAATAACTTGATGTCTCCTTCTGATCTTAATTTTTTCCAGGTAAATTCAACCCTCGTATTCCTTCAAACTCTTCTTCAGAGTCTCTATCCCTTCTAATCTTGGTTTTTGGTTGCAAACTCAAGGATTTTAAGGGATTCTACCATGCACTCCTTACGGCTTCACGATAATATATAATTATCTGAATTTCTCAGTTCTGTGCACTCCTTGAAACATAATCTCTTCAACCTCTCATTGGGTTGGAAAAGTCTAAGACTCCAACTCACCTACGCACACCTTAAACGGATCTATGCTATACTCACACTTTTGCTGGTATGACGAACAATGATATCTCTCGTGAGCTTGTCTGAGGTAAAACTCAGATCCTGTCAACACACTCTTTGTGGACTTTCACTGCATTCCTTGCAGGAATTCTCAGGACGAGAAATAATTGAAACTCATACTCTCCCTCTCACAGACTTCATAGATTCAACATGAAATCATACATACACATAGAATTGAAACAAATGCATAACATAACATATAAGCAAACTGTAAACATACCATTCAATAGATGCAAATAGTATTCAAAAACACCATGAAGCTGGATCAAGATTTCTTATATTAATCCAAGTGCATATGTGCATGGGTTCTATAGCATCAACTATCTACTTATACAACTTCTATAGTCTATGTTCTTCCCTCCTATTCTCTCGCTCTACATCTCTTCCAATGAGAATCATGAAAGGAAAAAAAAAATGCATTACAATACATACAAGGGAGATTTCTAGTGTTTTCCCTCCTACACTCCAAACTATCTTATCAAAAATAAAAGCTACAACTACTTTACATTTAATACATTAAATGCCTCCAACCGATAGATGAGAGAAAATTCTCAAGATTTGCATTACAATCTCCAAAACATAAAAGAAAAAATATATTTTTAGATATTACATTAATTCTTCATTCTTTCAAATTCAACACATTCTCAAAATGTGCACTGGTGCATTTCCAACTGTCCTCCACTCTTTTGCGCTTGCTTACGATGCTCTTGCATCATACTCTTCTGGCTAAAAAATTCATGGACTCCTGTCCATGATCTCTTGTACTGTCTCTCCATGTTTCTGGATCTTCGCTTCACCTTCCCAACTGGCATCTTCAATCGGGTGTCCCTTCCACTTTACCAAGTATTCAAAATATGTCATTCATTGGGTCTTCTTGCTAAATATCTGATCAATGATCTTTTCCATCTACGTCTTTTCAACTATAGGCATCTATTTGACCCATTGAAGTTATTTTTTATTCTATTCTCCTCCTGCTTCATCTACTCTATAAGGATACATATCCACTACGTTGAATATGGGTGAAATGCCCACACCATCTGGAAATTCTATTTCGTAAGCATTTGCCTCAAATTTTCTCATAATTTTACACAGTCCTATCTTTTTCATTTTCAGTTTATTCTATGTTCCCCTTGGGAATATTTCCTTTCTCAGGTGTGCGAAGACCAAATCTACGACTTCTAACTGAACCTCTCTTCGGTGATGATCTTCTCTACGCTTGTATTCCTAGTTGAAATTCTACAACCGCTCTTTAATCTTACGGTTGAGCTCCTGCATCTCTGCTAAAAAATCTTTGGATCCATCGCTTCTGAACTCACTCTACTCTAAGTCTCTCAACTTAGATGCGCCTCTTGGCTACATTCCATATATTATCTAGAATGGGTTCTATCTTGTGCTCCTATTAGGTGAGTCATTATATGCAAATTCCACTTGCGGTAGAATCCGATCCCACTGACTGTGATGTTCAACTACTAAACTCCTCAACAAGTCTCCTAAACTTCGATTTACCACCTCAATATGTCCATCCATCTGAGGGTGATATGTTGAGCTAAAAGATAAATTTGTCCCCATGTTTTTCCATAGTGTCCTCCAGAAATGACCAACAAATTTGGTGTCTAGATCTGAAACAATACTCTTGGGTAAACCATGAAGTCAAACAACTTCTTTGAAAAACATATTTGCAATGTGTGTTGCATCACTAGTTTTCTGACAAGGAATGAAATGTGCCATTTTTTAGAATCTGTCGACTACCAAAAATATGGAATCACAACTTCTCTGTGTCCTTGATAGTCCTAATATAAAATCCATGCTTATCACATCCCATGACCTCTCTGGTATTGGCAATGGTTGATACAATCCTGTATTTTGTCTTTTCCCCTTTGCATGCTGGAAAATTCTACATATGTTCACAAACTTCTTCACATATGTCCTCATCCCTGGCCAATAATATAAGATGTTTAGTTGCACTAACACTTTTTAATGGCCAAAATGTCCAGCCAATCCTCCACTATGTTTTTCCTTCAGAAGATTCTCTCTCATGGAACTCTTCGAGATACATAACTGATTTCCTTTGAATAGAAATCCATCATTGATCAAATATTCAACCCATTGGCTTCTATCTCTCAAAACAGGATTCTCACATGCTTCAAAGTGTCTCTGAAATCTGAATCATCTCTGTACATATCCTTAAGGCTATCAAAACCTAAGGTCTTCACACGAAACTCCTGCATAATCAAACATTTCTTGCTCAATGCATCAACAACCTTGTTAGCAGTTCCAGAAATGTTCTTTATAAAAAAAGTAAAGTTCTTCATAAATTCAACCTATTTTTCATGTTTCTGGTTCGATTTCTCCTGTATGGTTATGAATTGTAAAGCACGGTTGTCGTTATACAAAACAAACTCTTTGGGAACGAAGTAATGCCTCCATTTCTTCAGCGCTTGTATGATTTCATAAAAATCTTTATCATATGTGGAATATTTCATATTGGCAGCATTCAACTTCTCATTCAAGTATGCAACTGGTCTATTGTCTTGACTTAAGACTGCTCCAATTGCAAATCCACTTGTGTCACATCTCACTTGAAATGTCTTACTAAAATCTGCTAGAACCAGAACTTTTTTTTCAGTTACCTTTTCTTTCAACAACTTGAAACTTTTCTCTACTTCCTCTGTCTAATGAAAATATTTATGTCTTTTCTTGACTGTGTCCATCATCGGTGCAAAAATTCCACTAAAATTTCTGATGAACTTCCTGTAAAAACTAGGTAATCCATGGAAGCTTCTAACTTCAAAGATATTCCTCGACAATGGCCATTCTTTGATTGATTTTACTTTCTCAGGATCCATTTTCAACTCATTCGAAGAGATCACGGACCCCAAATAAATGATTTCCTTCTTCATGAAAGATGACTTCTTCAGATTTATCAGCAACTTTTCTTGTTGAAACCTTTTCATAACTAGAGTTACATGTCTCAAATGCTCTTCCTCAGTCTTATTGAAGATCAATATATCATCAAGATACACAATTACAAATTTTCTAATGAAATACTTCAAGACTTCGTTCATCAACCTCATGAAAGTACTTGGCACATTCGTCCAACCAAACGACAAGACAAGCCATTCATACAACCCTTCATTTTTCTTGAATGTTGTCTTCCATTCATCACCTTCCCTCATTCTAATCTGATGATATCCTCTTTTCAAATCAATTTTTGAAAAAAACTTTGTTCCACTCAAGAAATCCATCAAGTCATCCATCCTCGGTAAAGGAAATCTATACCTAATGGTGATTTTGTTTATAGCCCTTGAGTCTGTACACATTCTCCATCCACCATCCTTCTTTGGACTTAACACAGTTGGAAAAACACATGGACTGAAGATTTATCTAACCAATCCTTTGTCCATAAAAAATTGGAATTTCTTCTTGACCTCTTCATTCTCCTATGGCGTTAGTTTGTACACTTCGTTTTTTGGTAAACTAGCTCCTGGTATAAGATCAATGTGATGGCTTATACTTATGATGGCCGAAAACGAACAAGGTAAATCGTCCACCACTATATCAGCAAAATTCTCTAGCATTTCCCAGATTTCCTCAGGTAGATCATCCATCGAAGTACTGGTCAAAATAACTCTAGGTTTCCTCACTACAAAAAAACTGCATGTCTTCTTCTTTCCTGACTTCATCCAGAAGTTCCTTCCCACTCATGAGAAGTATAGTATTGCTTTCTTCTTCTTTCACCTTCTTGTCTTCAATCGAAAGCAACATATGTGTCCTACCATTCTTCTCCAAGGTGTATGTGTTCTTTCTCCCATCATGAACAACATTTCTATAATATTGCCACGGTCTCCCCAACAAAATATGATAGACATCCATGGGAATAAAATCACATAAAATCTCATCTTTATATCCCCCTATCTTAAATTCAACTAAAAATTTTTTAGTGACTGTTACCTGATGTCCTTTTTACAACCATGAAACTTTGTATGGGATCAGATGTGCAACTGTCTCCAATTCCATTCTCCACCATTTCTGCGGATACTATATTATTTGTACTTCCATTGTCCACTATCACCTTGCATACCCTATCCTTGGTCTTGCAAGTAGTTCTAAACAAACTGTTCCTCTGGACTAGATTCTCTATCTCTTTCTCTGGTTTCAAGAGAATTTTCCTCATCATTAAGGATCTTCCACCTTCTGCATCTTATGCCTCAACATTTTGCCTTTGTGCTTCTGACATGTGAGATTCTCCTCCTCCATATCTCTTTCTATTGGGACATTCAAAATATTTGTTTCCTATATTTCCACAGACAAAACACTTTATTTCACCACCCCTGCCTCTTCCTCTTCCTATTGCATGAGGAAAAGTGTTCCTATCGACATATTGTCTTCCCTGTGAACTTCCTGCCCTTTCTGGGTGGTTATGAGGTTTCTTGTCTTCATCCTTGGGCTTCTATACTCTGTCTTGGGAAATTGATTTGCCTCTGCTCTGACTTCTACCTTTTCCCCTTTGACCTTTCTTTTGGTCCAATTTATCTCCAGCCTTAGAAGAAATTTTATAAGCATATTCTACATTCTTGATTGTCACCATGCTCATCTCATATTGAATTTCATATCTCAAGCCATTCATGTATCTGGAAACCTTTTCATCATCACTCTCATGATGACTTTCTCTGATGTTGAGTCTGTAAAAATCCTCAGTGTATTCCTTCACTGTCATCCCCTTCTGTCTCAAATTATGCATTCTTCGAAACAGATTAATTTGGTAATCTTTGGGTATAAACTTGGCATTCATCTTGGCGACCATCCTATCCCAAATTTTGATTCTTTTCTTGCCTTTTCAACGCATCTCATCCTCCAGTTCATCCCACCACATTGTTCCATGCCCTTTTAGTATAGTGAAAACATGTTTTACTTTCTTATCTTATTCAATATCCTCATAGTTGAAGTATTTGTCCAGAGCTCTAAACCAATCTAGCAGCTCCTCAACATCTAAGTTTCCTTCATACATCAAGATGTCCATTTTTTCTATGGCCCCTATTTGTGTAACAACTTTGAATATACGTTCCTCCATAGCATCATCGGCTACAACTTCTTCTTCGGCTCCAGCCTCATTTTCACTTTCGGCCTCACTGATATCTCCAGTATCAGTTGTTCATCTTTGTGTTGTCTCCATAGCATCTAATCGAGCATGAAGTTCTCTCATTTCCCTTTCCACAGTTGGATATCGGGCATTGGTCTCTCTTGATGTCTTCTTGGCAACATTGTTTAAATCTGTTCCATGTAGAATTCAAATCACAATTGTTCATTGTCTTCCCTCCATAGAAAAAAAAAGTTGTTATCTATGCTCTGATACCACCTGACACAACACCCCTACCTCAGTAGGCTTTGCGTGACCTCCTAGTATAAGGATTGTTCTAAATATCCCTTGAATCAAAATGGTTCCTTGATTCCCAAATGGAATATTCAAAACGTATAACCACAGGTCCTTCTAGGGTTTATGCCTGTGAAAACAAGCACAAGGTGCGAACCTCCACTCCATGTAACCAAATGGCATGACCACGACCTTTACCCGAAAAGGTATTTCAAGATTTTGTGACTCGTGATTTCATGATGCAACTTCTTCTCCTCTTCTTGAAGTCTGAACTCGTGACTTCTTCTCCTCAAATCGATGACCCTAATATTTCCACGATTTGATGGTCCTAATTGTATCAAAATTTCATGTATTGAGACTTCATGACTCTGGACTCCGAGTCAACTACTTTATCCACTACTCTGACCCCCGAAATGATGAAATTCATACCCACAAGATCAAAGGCTCCCGTTGATCTAGGTCTAATGGTGACTATTTCTCTTGATCTTATGAGTGTTGACAGACACTCAAACTTAACTTCTCCATTGATCCACTAGATCCAACGATCCACGACGAATTGGTATCTCTCCCTCTGAGAATTTCAATTGTCCATTCAAGTTCTCAATTCTCATGGCCAAATAACTTGATGTATCCTTCTAAGCTTAATTTCTACAAGGAAACTTCAACCCTCTCCTTCCTTCAAACTCTTCTTCAGAGTCTCTATCCCTCCTAAGCTTGGTTTTGGTTGAAAACTCAAGGATTTCAAGGGATTCTTCCCTACAATCCTTACAGCTTTAGGATAATCTCTAATTATATGAATTTCTCAGTTATGTGCACTCCTTGCAACAGAAGCTCTTCAACCTCTCACTAGGTTTGAAAATTCTAAGAATCCAACTCGCATGTGCACACCTTGCACAGATTTGTGCTATACTTGCACTTCTGCTAGTATGAAGAACAACGATATCTCTCCTAACCTTGTCTGAGGTAAAACTCAGAGCCTGTCAATGCACTCTTTGCGGAATTTCATTGCATTCCTTGCAAGAATTCTTAGGAAGAGAAACAATTGAAAATCATACTCTCCCTCTCACATAATTCATACATTCAACATGAAATCATACATACACATAGCATTGAAACAAATGCATAACAAAGCATATAAGAAAACTGTAAACATACCATTCAAAAACACCATGAAGTTGGATCAATCTTTCTTATATTAATCCAAGTGCATCTGTACATGGTTTCTATAGCATCAACTATCTTCTTATACAAATTCTACAGTCTTTGTTCTTCCCTCCTATTCTCTCACTCTACAACTCTTCCAATGAGAATCATGAAAGGAAAAAAAAAATACATTACAATACATACGAGGGAGCTTTCTAGTGTTTTCCCTCCTACACTCCAAACTATTGTATCGAAATAAAAGCTACAACTACTTTACATTTAATACATTAAATTCCTCCAACCGATAGATGAGACAAAACTCTCAAGATCTTCATTACAATATCCAAACCATAAAAGAAAAAATATCTTTTTAGATATTACATTAATGCTTCATTCTTTAAAATTCAAAACATTCTCAAAATGTGCGTTGGTGCATTTCCAAATGTCCTCCACTCTTTTTCTCATTCTTACGATGCTCCTGCATCACTTGGATTGGGCGTTTGATAACCAGATCATAATCAACTTAAATTCGAGGAAGATGACATTCGATTCAGTAGAATACAGAGTCATTGCGCCATTGGAGCCATCAGAAGGGGAAATGTTTGTAGAACCTACTTGCTTGGACCTGGAGGAAATTAACCAGTTGTACAGAACAATCACGCAAGAAGAAGATTATGTGAGCCCGACTGTAGATGGTGTACCTAGTTGGCTAAGAATCACCTCATGTGTGTCAGACTTGGATACAGGATTAGAAAATTGGCATTAAAGGTTACATGAATTCTCCACAAGAATATGTGCAAGAATAGATCGTGCAAGAATAGATCACGCAATAACATGGGTAGGTACGGAGATAAGGGAACGTCCCAGCTTCCATGGGGTGATTGAATTATAATTATTCCTAAAATGATACAAATATGAAGTATTATAAAATCAGAGGCTCCTAGCCCTGGATATAGCACTCAAGGAAACACCTGCAAGATGGTGGGGTTTGCACAAAGAGACAATTCACGACTAGTACCAATGTAAGTGGTTATTGCGCATTAGAATTGGTGCAGAACAAGGAAGCAACCAGCTACAAAAATATAACAGATAGTGGGCACCAATGGAACACTTGCAGAAGTGAATAACTCTATGGAGAATGACACCACCGGAGGAATGGCCTCATCATTTTTTTCACACATTAGAAGGCATCCCAACAAACTGATATATAGACCAAGAATTGCACAAAGGAACTACAAACTGGACAGTATTACAGTAGAACTTTACAGTCACTTTATCATTTGAGCATGAGAACCCAAACATAGATGCAACAATTAAACAAATCAGAGGGGTGATATTCGTTAAATAACCAGAGGTTGAACTCATGAAAAAACAACAACATCAAAATAGACAAACAATAAAAGAACTATTGTCATGCTACCACGTGCAGGAAGAAGCACCAGATGAACATGACCCCCATGATATTCAGATTGAGGAAGTTGAAGGAGAAAGAGAAGTGAAAGGTCCACCTCTGGAATCATAAGTAATTGATGCACCAATCAAGGTGAAGAAAGTCAACATTGGGACAGTTGAGAATCCCAAAATGGCCAACATTAGAGACTACTGGGACGAGCAAATAGTGGAAAGCATAACAGAGTTACTACGCGAGTACAATGACCTATTCCAAATAATGTTCATAGAAATGAAAGGAATAGCAGGAGAGATAGGAGAAATGAAGATACCTCTCATAGCTGAGGCAAGGTTGATCAGGAAGTGACCATACAAACTAAACCCTATATATAAGAAAAATGTCAAAGCTAAAATGGATAGGATGTTGGAGTCTAGAATCATAGAACCTATAAAAGAATCTGGATGGGTAATATCGATGGTAGTTCAAGAGAAGAAACAAGGGGGGATAAGAATATGTGTCAACTTGAGGAAGTTGAATTATGCGTGCCTACATGACCCGTTCCATACTCCTTTCACAGATGAGGTGTTGGAGAACAAAGGAGGACAGGAAGCTTATTCATTCACTGATGGATTCTCAGGATACCATTAGATCAAGATAGCAACAAAAGACAGATACAAGACCACTTTCTCCATGGAATGGGGATCCTACCATTATATAGTAATTATGTTTGGACTGAAGAATGCACCAACAATATTTTCCAGAGTATTCATAGCTGCATTCAAAGAGTTCATCCACCAGCTTCTAGAGGTATATCTGGATGATTGGACAATCTATAATTTGTTGAAAGACCATGTAGGGGTGTTGAGGATTATGTTATAAATATGCAAGCAATGTCAAATATCATTAAATATCAAGAAGTGTATCTTCGAAGCACCGTTTGGGATACTATTAGGCCATATAATATGCAAAGAAGGCTTGCTAGTATATGCTACCAAGATTGCAGTAATTGTTAATCTACCACCACCAGAATCAGTCTGTTAGTTAAGAGAAACATTGGGACACACATAATACTACATGAAATTTATAAAGGGTTATGCATAGATCACTGTGCCAATGGATAAATTGCTAAGAAAATATAGCAAGTTTTAGTGGAATGAGGACTGTCAGTGCGGATTGGACACCCTGAAAGAGAAGATGGTAACCGCACCAATATTAGTATTCCTAGATTGGGAAAATACATTCAATGTACATGTATATGCATCAACCATAACACTTGTATCTATTATGGCACATGCATGATCAGGAGAATTGGACCATCCTATAGCATTCACTAGAAGAAAACTATCAGAATAAAAGAAAAATTACAATACCACAAAAAGGGAATGCTTATCTATGGTCTATGCGCTTCAAAGATTCATGAATTATTTATTGGTAAAACATTTCAATATTTTCACAGACCATTGAGCTCTCAAATACCTTGTCAACAAGCCAGTGTTGGGGGGGATAATTTGTAGATGGTTATTGTTGTTCTAGGAATTTGACTTTGAAGTGATAGTCAAACTAGGGAAGTTGAACGCGGGACCTGGTCACCTACCAAGGATCACTAATGGGGAGGAACATATGAATCTAGAGGAAAATTTTCCCAATGCACAATGATTTTCAGTCCAAATAGTCGATGAATACTTCGCAGACATCATCCAGTACCTAAGTACAGGGACTACACCACAGGAATTCAATATTGTGCAAAAGAAAATTTTGCTAGTCAGGGTTGCAGACTATCAATTGATTGCGAGAAACTTATAAAAAATGGGTGCAGATAGCATCTTGAGAAGATGTGTTCTAGAACATGAAATACCTAGGATTTCAGCAGAATCCCATGAAGGAATAGCAGGAGGACATTATGCAAGAAAACCTACTGTGCAAAAGGTATTGCGTGTAGGACTATGGTGGTCGACTGTTCACAAAGACTCAAAATACTATTGCCGGAAAAGTGATGTCTTTCACAGGGTTGGAAAACCAAATAGAAGGGACAAGATGCCTCTGAGACCACAAGTAACTTTGCAAGTATTCGATAAATGGGTAATAGATTTTGTGGAACCAATTAACCCACCAACAAAAAGATCATGAGAAGAAGCACCAGTAAAATATTACAGTGTAGAGACAACATCACACTTCTTGTTTCAGTAAATGATCACTAGATTTGGATGCCCAAGGATTTTTATGAGTGACCAAGGTACTCACTTCATTAACACCATTATTAAGGTTGTGAATGAGGAGTTTGAAGTTTATCATCAACGGAGTACACCATATCATCCTCAAGCAAATGGAACAGTGGAAGCATTTAACAAAATCATCATGAATGCATTGACTAAGATCCACAAAATTAATAGGGATGATTGGGACTTGAAGATACTAGTAGTATTGTGGGTGTACATGACCACATGCAAAAAATTGACAGGGAAAACACCATTCAGATTGGTGCATGGACAAGAAGCAATGGTTCCATTAGAGTTTTTGGTACCTAGTCTGCATGTCATAGCAATTACAAACATGACAGAGTGAGGTGAAATAAATGAAAGGCTAAGTAAGTTGATGATCATGGAGGAAGATAGGATTATAGCAGGGTTTCACCAAGAAGTATAGAAAGAAAGGGAAAAATATTGGCATGACAGACATATCAAGAGGGAAAATTTCAAGGAGGGAGACTTAGTCTTGGTGTACAATAGTAAATCTCTTCAGCACCCAGGAAAACTCAAAATGCATTGGTTAGGACCATATGGAGTAAATACTATCAAAGATATGGGAGTTGTACAGTTGAAGGATTTAGGAGGAATATAACTTAGAGGGATGATCAATGGGATTCGACTGAAGCTCTATAGGGACAGTCGACCTCCTAGCACTTAAAAAAAAAAAAACCAGAGGGGTTGTCATGCAACACATAAAAAGATAGCAACAAAGACATAGCTAAATGGTGTGTGTGCACTTGGAAACATTAGCATGATGGAGAAATGACCAATGATCACTAAAAGGAGGAAACAATGGAAGTGGCGGGTACAAAAAATAGGCACCAATGGACGACAGTTATCAGAATTGAATGACAAAAATGATTGACGAGATGCCACATTAATCGTGCCAACTGGTGGATAGTAAGGGAATTCAATGGAAATTATGTGGGAAGCACCAGTTCATTCAAAATGCAAGTTGGGTAACATCTCCAAGAAGTTTCACACAATTCCTATATAAGGTAAGCATGCAAGGATCGGAAGGGTTATTGTGGAATAGAGAAAAGCACAAAGTGGTAGAGTATACGAGGGAAAGAGAGAGGTTGCAAAAGTTATAGATATAACTAAGATCGACAAAGAATATATTTACCACCATGGCACCACCCAAGCTAGGAGCATTGATCGATGCTTACAGATGACCTCAAAGCAACCCCAGAGCTCCACAATAGCCACAGGGAAGCGAACAACAACCACCTTGACCTTCAGAAGATGTCAAATTGGACGAAATCTCATTGCTCAATATGGCACCAGGAAGCCCCATGCCAGTGGTGGAGGAAACCCAATAGATAACACCAGTGCGCATGGACATCGATATGCTAGAAGTAGGGCATAATCAGTAGACCTAGGATACAAGAAATAATTTTTTCTCAGAAAAACTTAAGAATCCCCAAGGCTTAATGGGATGGTCCCAAACCAAACAGAAACAGTCGTGCCAGAAAGGTCACACACAACCATGCAGGAACAACCACAAGAGGGCATAGTGGAAGATGTCACTGGCTGGGTAGAGAAGTATGTAGAAGAGAGAAAAATGGAGACTAGAACCTTGAGTCAGCCACTAGAACAAAAGGGCAAGCCACCAATAGCAATATCACCGCACAAGTAGGTTTCCGTAACCATAGTCTTGTCGCGCATTCCAGAAGGGGTGTGTGACACGGGTAATCTGTTAGGCCACATGGAGAAACTACGGTACTCAAACCATGATGTGACTAATACAGACAAGTTTCCAAAGTTTTCCAATAAATTTTACCTTGATACTGTGGGTATAGGACACTTCGGTGAACCAATTAACCAACCAAAATAGTGGGCAGTCGGACTGGCCAAAACTGAGATTCTAGGCCTGTTGGAGAGCCTTCACTTCAGAATAGGTGGGGACGTAAGAAACTGCATCAAGCAGCTGATGGCAGTTACCCATAGAGGATACCTATGGCTAGAATAGCTCGTTTCAATAGACATGTAGCTCATTACATATATTACAAGGCTTCCACCTCGAGGGGAGACACCCACGTAGTTCCTTGATGAAAAAACAAAGGAAAAGGCACTAGCTGAGGAAATGAAGAAAACGTATGGTACATAAAGAGGTTCGTGCAGAATCATAATTAAGCGCATTAGTTATGCAACAATAAGGATGGCCACAAAAATCATGGCATGCAAGTTACTCAAGAAATTTCGCAAGGAGGAAGTCCCTGCCAAGGTCATCGTAGCTACAACACAATGTGCGGAGGGAACTATACTCAGCTGGGCCCTGTACTTGATGAATTTGTTCTTGGAAGATTGCAAGGTCGCACAGGACCTGGCGACATAATTTTACTACTCGTGGCTACTCATCCCAATCACCTTGGTCAAATGGAGGGAGCCTAAGTATACATAATTTTCCGTGAGATCCAATCCTTTCCATGTAGTGCGATACCTATTAATGGGGAGAACTTCAGACTCCAAGAAAAAAAGTGTGAATGCAGGCATGTTCACAAGATATTACAATGAACTGTAGGAAAGCATCGCCAACACTTGGTGGATTATGCCAGAAGTGGTCACACAGTATCAGATTATAGCCAACTTTAAAGCAACTAGGCATACAATATGGATCTAAGTACGAAAGAATCCCAAGAACCAATGGATACAATTGCGATACTATGTCAAGGAAGAGGACATATAAATGGACATCAAGGATTGGCATGAGGACTCGAGGATTCCAGAGTTGAATCAAGAGATGTCTGTAGATAAGGAGGTGGAGGCATGGTGGGAACAAACACCTATAGGAGACAAAATGACACCCAAGAATCCAACAACAGGTCAAAACCTGACACAATAGAAGAAAGGGGTGTGCCCAAGAAAGGCACCCAGGCGGGGAAAAAGAACAACACCCAAGCGTCGCATGAACAGGAAAAAGGGACCGAGATAACACAAGGGACCAAATCAAGTGCTACCCAACAAGAGGAAGGCCATACCAAGAGGCCGATTATACAAACGAGGGGTGCCTGCAAGAAATCTAAGGCACACAAAACACCACCAGAATATATGATCACAAAGGACGAAGCAGACCTCATGGCCCAAATGCTCTAGGATTGAACAATGAGGGATTTTGATGAAGCTCAACGCCAAAGGGACAGGATTCATGATGAGCTGACATACATGAGGCATCTCCTCGAGCAGATCAGAGAAACACAAAGGAGTGGTAGAGGAATAAAATCAGTCCCCACAACATCACAGGAAGAACCCAACGCTGGATCGAGCAAGCAGGGTAGGATCTAGACGATAGCACAACCAAGCTCGACATTTCACGTTACACCCAACATGTTATGCATGGATGAAATTGTGGGTCAAACACACTTGAAATATTTGGCCCAAATACACTTGGTAATGACTCGGATACCAACCAAGGTTTTTTATAAACTGCAATTCAGCGTCGCATAGAAGGTATAGTCATGCACACACACAGACATGACAAAACTGCAGTAGATGAAGGACAATATAGAAGAGCTAGAAGTTTTTTTTGAGTAGGACAATATCAAGACCAGAGATGAGAAAGATCGCCCAGATAGGCTCGAGAATGGATTGGATATAGCCTGTGATAAAATTCCAAAGAGAGAATAGACAGTAGATCTCATGATGATGCAGAAGATTGATTAGATTGTGCATACAATCGATCAATACAAGTGGGAGATCGAGCACATCTGGGAACATCTCATCCCTACCACTCCCCCAGAGGTGAAGGAGGAAAGGAATTAGGAATCAACAACATAGCTAGGGGATATGGAGAGACAAGTTCACGTAGTTGCCGACTTGTTTGATAAAAAAACACAGCTATGGACAAAGCTGGAGGAGGATCTAGCGGTCCAACAGTGGGACTAGAAAGAGGAGAAGAAAAGCACAACTATCTAGGACCTCAAGAAGAGGCAAAAGATGATATTGATCACTGAGTGCATCAAGGAGCACATGATATGAAGTATCTACAAGCAGAGATCATATCCATGCAGACACATAAGAAGGAGTGACAAGATCAAATGGAACCTCTCCAAGAGAGGGCAATGGAGGTCATTGCGCAGGAAGAAGATGCAAAGAAGAACATGGCACAAACTCAAGTAGAGTGCGCAGATATGATCTGCGACGAGATTGTAGCACAAGTATTGGATGCACTCAGAGAAAATATCGCATAGGCTCAAACGCAAGTAAAGGAACTCATAGAGAAGTTTTAGGCTCTCACAAGAGCTGTCGAAGAAGTGCACAAAGGTTATTGGCCTCTTGGATGCAGGCCTAGCCAGGAATAAAGGTTACTTTTGGAGGAGAATCATGCAAGGAGGAAAAGATAGCTGGAAAGAAAAGAAGCACGTGTAAGATAAGCAGGTGAGGTGTGCATGCAAGGGAGAACTAACGACGCTAGGGTTAGGGTTTTGTAATGTATTGTAATGGCTGGTGAGCCAAGGATATAAATAAGTAGTACTTGGAGAGAGAAGGGGGAGATAAAAAGATATACACCTAGGAAGTGAGAGTTGTAAGAACTATATGAGTCATTAAGCTGGTGAGCTAGGGGAGTAGTGAGAAACTTGATCCCAAGGGTTAGATCGCAAGCTGAGGATCCTGGTGCGATCTAGTTAGCCTTGCAAGGATCGAGGAGGTTGTGGAAAAGGGTGAGACCTAATATTGTAGACACGCATGGCATGATATAATTTTGAACCATAATAAAATATTGAGAGCCATATCTTTGTGGACGTAACCTAGAAGGGGGTGAACCATGGTAACACTATGTTATTTGAATGAATGTATGTGTCTATATGTATTATTAATTGATGAATGTTAGATGAATGAAGTAACTAGGTAAATCTCATATTCCACATGCATGAATAGAATGATTGATATAATTAGATGTCAAACTGAATGAATAAAGATTATAGAACACAACCACGGATCTCCACTCATTCTCATGTTGCAAACACTTGAGTATTGCATCCACCCATAGAGCTATCTTGGGTGAGAATGCACAGTACACTCTGTGTGATGCGTTTCCTTCTGTTTTACCAGAGAGGCTGATAGTTGTAAAGGGATTTGGTTGGGAAGCTTATCGAATCTGAACCAAGGTCAATCTAGGATGGTAAGGTAGAATCAGAATAAACCATAAAGAATCCTCAATACTAATAGAAATGAATAAATACAACATCTAGGGTTTAAAGTTTTGAGTGGATTTAATAAAAACAAAATGGCAAGGACAAGAAGGATGATTTTTGGGCTATGGAGTCAAATATTGAAAATGAATGAAATTAATGTCCGGTAGATAGAACCTCTCATAGGAACAAAGGATAAATTAGGTGGATGAAACCTTAAGTTTTGAATTTGTTTTAGGGGGTGAAAGAGGGAAAATGCAACACATAATAGAATCAGAGCACCATATAAATAAATTTTGACCTAGTTAGGAAGAAAGGGTAGAGTTTAAATGATTTGATTCTAGAGCACCATTTAGATGAATTCTACACTCTTAAATATCAATTTAAATAGAGGGAAAATCAAATGCAAGTAGGGACACAAGGGATACATACAAAACATAATAAACACATTGTCATCTCATCACCATTAGAATATATTTCATGAAGATTCAGGACTGCTTCATTTTCATTTCATTCAGATTCAAAATTTTACAATGAAGATAAAAAAATACTCTAGTTTTGCCAACTCGCCCTTCTTTACATCAAAATGATCAAATATATAGAAGCCTATTTCCACACTAGGCTACTGGGATTCAAACTATTGCTATCTGCAATGGTGGATCTAGTTACATTGAAAGAGAACAACTCCTAAACAACTTTACTAAAAATAGTAAATTCGTTTGACCATCTTAAATGCAAAAAACAAAAAATATCTTATAGAATCATAGATCTGAGTACATTTAGAATATGCTATTTTAGATCAATCCTCAAGTGCATGTGGAAAGCATATTGAATCATCCTATGCATTGTTGGACAACTCTACCACCTTTGTGTAGAAAATTGGAATTTTTGTTGCACAAATGATACCTACAACACTTGCATAATAGACTCCTTTTCTTGAAATTCATGTAGATCCAGATGGAAGCAAGTGACTCAGGGGATCAAATTTGTTTCAACACTCATATGCCAATCATCTCCCAACTGTTCTTGCTGATGATATATTCCTACAACATTTTTGTAGTGAGGCCTTGCTACAAAAGTGTTGTGTATGACAATTTACTAGTCTAACACCCTTTGTGACCAGAAAATTTATCTACTGTCACCCTTGTGAAAATTTTCTCCAATATAAAAATGCATGCTTTCCATAACTACTATGATATGAACAAAACTTGAGATGTTCCCATACCCAAGAAGAAAAAAATGTGAAATTGCTTTAGTCATATTTCTGCTACTTCTGCAAGTAGTTCTAATCTTATTCTGGCCTCATCATTCAATTGCAACCTTTGTTTAAGATGTTTTTTTTCCTTCCTTAGAGTTAAGATTCATACCGTCATATTTCCCACTTGCTTGAACAAGGCTTCATTTCTCTTCAATTTTGACTGCCCATTGGAAAGGGCTACACAGTAATTTTCTCTGGTTGACACATGCATTTTCTCATTATTTAAAGTGTTTCATGGCTCTGTCATATGATATCCTCTTTTCTTCCCTGAGTTGAATGATTTGACCTTGATCTTCCCTCAAATTCTTATTAATCCATCTTATGTTATTTTCAACTTATGTGGGTGAAGTAGGAGGCCTTTCACTTGTTTCTTTCTTGCCCTGTATCTCTGGATTATTCTTATTAGCTGAGCATCTTGTCAGAGGTGTTGTTGGATTCGCTACAACTGTGGCATCAGGTTTTTGAAAAATTCCCTTTCCCTTGGATGCTTGACTTTTAGGATATGTCTTGACCTGTGGTTTCTGTACCTCGAGAGCTTTCTCTGCTAGCTTCCTCTTTAATTCTCTATTTTCTTGGAAAAACTAAGCTATCACATACTAAGCCTCTCTGAGATATTGTTTCATTCCCCTAAACTATGAGTATTTGTTTGTTGATTTACCTTGTTCTTCATCCATCTCCTGAGCTACAACCTCAAAAAAATTTGTCAGCACTATGGGTGTGGGAAGCCTTCTAGAAACTTCCCTTGTGGTTGATCTGTTGGGTGTTTGTGTCTCCTTTGGCTCATCAGTGTATTGTAGCCTCCTACCCTTCTTCAAAACTAGTTATAAAGGAGAAGGGGCCTCAACCTCTTTTCCTTATCTCTTTTCTTTTTCCGCAACATCTATTTTTTCTTGAATTGAATTATTAGAGGACATTCTTTCAACAGACAGAGGAGTATTTCCTTTGGGGTCCAAGGAGATATTTGTTGATGCTAAGAAATAATCCCAATCCCTATTCAATTTTCTAAGCTCCTCAACCACTAATAACTTTACCAAGGAGAAATGGAACACTTTGGTCAGCCCTGGCTTGGACTTTGTCTACCATTTTTCCTAGGATTCTATACAAGTAAAAGGGTAAGTTTAGAGGGTTTTTCCCTTTGAAATACATGAGGAACATTATGTGGTATTAATACACCCTCTCAAACATACCCTCACAATTAAAATAATTTTGAATTACTCTTAGTATCTTCTCATAGGGTTCCAAAGGAAACCATGGGGATAGTGGCACCATTTTTCTGCTTTCTACACTGAGGCTTGAGGAAATCAATGTAAAACATAAGATCAAGAGGCATATCTTTAAACCTTTCTCTCCCTATATGGGAATCTCTATGGCAACTGATATGGTCTCTTCTAATACTGGAAAGGTGACCCCTACAATGATTTTGTTGACACCATTAAAGTTCAAGGCGAACTCCCTGGTTAGTTTCACGTTATATCCCTGGATTCTTTCACAAAGTCTCATACACCCAGCTTGCTTAAACGACACCCTGTATGTAGGGTCTGATTTTACCAAGGTTAGCTCTTGAGGTTCATATCTTAGCACATTTCCTCCCTTGTATTTCTTCTTTTCTTGTGATGACATCTTTCCAAGGTCAATTTCAAACTGTTTAAGGAAAAAATATCTTGAAACTCAACAGGGAAGCTTGCACAGCAAGCTAGTAGTGCTAGGGTTTAGATTGGATAAGAGAATTAGGCCTTTGGTGTATGAGAGGTGAACTATGCAAGGGTTAGACTACCATAAACAATGGGCTAAAAAAATTTCGCACAGTGATAAAGGTGATTTCAAAATATGCGTAGTGAACACTGAGCAACAGGATTTTGCGTAGTCAATGGCAACAATAGGGTTTGTGTAGAGAGGAAACATGCACATCGTTTGAGTAGTGAGGGAGATCGTGTGCATAGCATAGTGATTTGAATCTTGATCATGATACTAAATATTATGCACAAATCACGACTGCAATTCAAATAGATAAAGGGTGGAAACTATACATACATGAGTGGATAAGGAGTGGATTTCAAAAGAAAGTACCTGCCCAAGGTGTAAGAAGTATGAGCAGTAGATAAACAAATAATAACACACATAAATAATCATAAGAATGCAAATATACATACAATACTCACATATTCATTAATGTACAAAATAATGATATATATCTCTTACACACAATAAATTCATGAGGTCTCATAATATAGCATTGAGGTTCTCATAACGAGATTTCCAATATAGCATAACAATCTCCAAAACTATCTCCAAAATATCTCCAAGAATATCTCCATTCCTAACTTCATTCATTGTCCTCATCTTTGATCATACGTAGACTTCTAGAATAAGTCTACTTACATTAATAATAATTTCATCAACCTGTCGTGGAGTATACCTCGAGCTGTCGTGGAGGAGTTTATTTTAAGTCCAAAAGTTAGGAAGTGTGAGTGAATTTTGGTAGGTCAAAGTAAAAGTAAAATTTAAGGGATATAATGATTTAAGAGTATAGTCTTGTTGTAATATCCAAAGTTAAAGTCAAGATAAAGTTAAGTCAATATTGATATCAAAGTGAGTTTTGGATTATAGAGTATTTTAAGTCTAGAGTGAATTTGGGTTTTGAAATTTCTTGACGTATAGAGTTGATAAAGTCAACTTAGTTTATAAACATTTGAAGAGTTTTATGTCAAGTTAGAGAGTGAAGTTCAAGTATGCGTTGTAAAATGAAGTTTGAGTAAAATTTGATTTTTTTTTGTAATGTATTGGGTCAAAATTCAAGTTAAGTTGAGAGGTATTTGGTGAATAAAAGATTCATTAAAGTTGAGTCAAGATGATGTCACAATTTGTAATTGCATGGTAACGGGTGTATGATTGGTTGTACCTAACACCCTGGTTATCACCGCACAAGTAGGTTTCCACAACCATGGTCTTGCCGCACATTCAAGAAGGGGTGCATGTCGTGGGTAATCTGTTAGGCCACATGGAGAAACTATGGTACTCAAAACATGATGTGACTAATACATAAAAGTTTCCAAATTTTTCCAAGAAATTTTACCTTATACTGTGGGTATAGGACACTTTGGTGAACCAATTAACCAACCAAAACAGTGGGTAGCCAGACTGGCCAAAACCGGGATTCTAGGCTTGTTGAAGATCCTGCACTTTGGAACGGGTGGGGATGTAAGAAACTGCATCAAGCAGATGATGAAAATTACCCATAGAGGATACCTATGGCTGGAACAAATCGTCTCAATATAAGTGTAGCTCATTACATATATTACAAGTCTTCCACCTCGAGGGGAGACACCCACACAGTTCCTTGATGAAAAAACAAAGGAAAAGGCACTGGCTGAGGAAATCAAGAAAATGTATCGTACATAAAGAGGTCCATGCAGAATCATAATTAAGAGCATTAGTGATGCAACAATAAGGATGGACACAAAAATCATGGCATGCAAGTTACTCAAGAAATTCCGCAAGGAGGAATTCCCTGTCAAGGTCGTTGCAGCTACAAAATAGTATGCAGAGGGAACTATACTCAGTTAGGCCCTATACTTGATGAACTTGTTCTTGGAAGACTGCAAGGACACACAGGACCTAGCGACATAATTTTACTACTCATGGCTACTCGTCCTGATCGCCTTGGTCAGATGGAGGGAGCCTAAGTATACATAATTTTCTGCGAGATCCAATCCTTTCCATGTAGTGCAATAACTATTGTTGGGGAGCACTTCAGACCCCAAGAAGAAAAGTGTGAATGCAGGCATGTTTACAGGATATTACAACGACCTATAGGAAATCATTGCCAACACTTAGCGGATTACACCAGAAGTGGTCGCATAGTATCAAAGTATAGCCAACTTTAAAGCGACCATGCATAAAATATGGATCCAAGCACGGAAGGATCCCAAGAACCAATGGATATAAATGTGGTATTGTGTCAAGGAAGAGGATGTAGAAATGGCCATCAGGGATTGGCATGAGGACTGGAGGATTGCAAAGTTGAATCAAGAGATGCCCGCAGGTAAGGAGGCGGAGGCATTGTGGGAATAGACACCTGCAAGAGACAAAATGGTGCCCAAGAATCCAAGGATAGGTCAAAGCCTGAAACAATAGAAGAAAGGGGTGTGCCCAAGAAAGGAACCTAGGTGGGGAAGAACAACAACACCCAGGAGTCACAGGAATAGGAAAAAGGGACCGAGATAGCAAAGGGGACCACATCAAGTGCTACCCAACAAGGGGAAGGCCAGACCAAGAGGCCAATTATACAAATGGGGGGTGCACATAAGAAATATAAGGCACAAAAAACACCACCAGAATATATGATCATGAAGGATGAAGTGGACCTCATGGCCCAAATGGTCTAGGATCGAACAACAGAGGATTTTGATGAAGCTCAGTGCCAAAGGGACAAGATTCGGGATGAGTTGGCATACATGAGGCATCCCCTTGAGGAGATCATAGAAACAAAGAGGGTCGATAATGGAATAGAATCGGTCCCCACAACATCACAGGAAAGACCCAACGCTGGATCGAGTGAGAAGGGTAGGATCCAAACGACAGGACAACTGAGCTCGAAATTTCACGTTACACCCAACATGTTGTGCATGGATGAAATTGTGGGTCAAAAACACTTGAAATATTTGGCCCAAATACAGTTGGTAATGACCCAGATACCAACCAAGGCATTGTATAAACTACAAGTCAGCGTCGCACAAGAGGTATAGTCATGCACGCACATAGACACAACAAAATTGTAGTAGACGAAGGACAATAGAGAAGAGTTGGAATTTTTGCTCGAGCAGGTCAAGATCGAGACCAGAGAAGAGAAAGATTGTGTGGATAGGATCTAGTAGGGATTGGTTGTATCCTATGATAAAATTCCAAAGGGATCATAGAAATTAGAGCTCACGGTGACACAAAATATTGATTAGATTGTGCATACAATCAATCAATACAAGTGGGAGATCGAGCACCTCTGGGAACAACTCATCCCTACCACTCCCCCAGAGGTGAAGGAGAAAATGAAGTAGGAAGTAGCAGCATAGATAGAGGATATGGAGAAATATGTCCACGTAGCTTTCGACTTGTTTGATAAATAAGAACAGCTATGGACAAAGCTGGAGGAGGATCTATAGGTCCAGCAGTGGGACTAGAAAGAGGAGAAGAAAAGTGTAGTTATCCAGGACCTCAAGTAGAGGCAGAAGATGATACTGATCACTGAGGGTGTCAAAGGAGCACATGATATGAAGAATCTACAAGCAGAGCTCATAGCCATGCAAACAAATAAGAAGGAGTGACAAGATCAAATGGAACCTCTCTAAGAACGGATAGCGGAGGTCATCGCTCAAGCAGAAGATGAAAAGTGGAACATGGCACAAACTCAGGTAGAGTGCACAGAGATGATCTGTGACAATATTGCAGTGCAAGTATTAGATGCACTTAGATAAAAGACTGCATAGGCTCAAACGCAAGTAAATGAACCCAGTGAAAAGTTTTAGGCTCTCGCGGGAGCTATCGTAGAAGTGCTCAAAGGTTATCGGCATGTTGGATGTAGGCCTAGCCAGGAATAGACGTTACTTTTGGAAGAGAATCATGCAAGGAGGAAAAGACAGCCAAAAGGAAAAGACAACCAGAAGGAAAAGTATCACGTGTAAGAGAAGTAGGTGAGGCATGCATGCAAAGAAGAACTAACAACGCTAGGGTTAGGGTTTTGTAATGTATTGTAATGGATGGTGAGCCAAGGATATAAATAAGTAGTACATGGAGAGAGAAGGGGGAGATATACATATATGCACCGATGAAGAGAGAGTTGGAAGACCTATATGAGTCATTAAGTTGGTGAGATAGGGGAGTAGTGAGCGACTTGATCCCAAGGGTTAGATCATAGGTTGAGCATCCTCGTGCGATCTAGTCAGCCTCGCAAGGATCAAGGAGCCTATGGAAAAGGGTGAGATCTAAGATTGTAGGCACGCGCGACGTGATATAATTTTGAACCACAATAAAAGATTGAGAGCCATATCTTTTTGGACGTAACCCATGAGGGGGTGAAACACGGTAACACTGTGTTATTTGAATGAATGTATGCATTTGTATGTCTTATTAATTGATGAATGTGAGATGAATGAAGTAACTAGGTAAATCTCATATTCCACATGCATGAATAGAATGATTGCTATAATTAGATGTCAGACTGAATGAATAAATATTACAGAACACAACCACGGATCTCCACTCATTCTCAGGTTTCAAACACTTGAGTATTGTAGCCGCCCATAGAGCTATCTTGGGTGAGACTATGCAGTACACTCTGTGTGATGCATTGCCTTCTGGTTTACCAGAGAGGATGATAATTTTAAATGGATTTTGTTGGGAAGATTATCGAATCTAAACCAGGGTCAATCTAGGATGGTAAGGTAGAATCAAAATAAAACATAAATAATCCTCAATACCAATAGAAGAGAATAAATACAACATCTAGGGTTTAAAGTTTTGAGTGGATTTAATAAAAAAAAAATGGCAAGGACAAGAAGGATGATTTTTGGGCTATAGAGTCAAATCTTGAAAATAAATGAAGCTAATGTCTGGTAGATAGAACCTCTCAGAGGAAAAAAGGATAAATTAGGTGGATGAAACCTTAAGTTTTGAATTTGTTTTAGGGGGTGAAAGAGGGAAAATGAAACACATAATAGAATCAGAGCACCATATAGATGAATTTTGACCTAGTTAGGAAGAAAGGGTAGAGTTTAAATGATTTGAGTCTAGAGCACCATTTAGATGAATTCTACACTCTTAAATATCAATTTAAACAGACAGAAACTGAGATGCAAGTAGGGACACAAGGGATACATACAAAACATAAGAAACACATTGTCATCTCATCACCATTAGAATATTTTTCATGAAGGTTTGGGACTACTTCATTTTCATTTCATTCAGATTCAAAAATTTACAATGAAGATAAAAAAATACTCTAGTTTTGCCAACTCGCCCTTCTTTACATCAAAATGATCAAATATATAGAAGCCTATTTCCACACTAGGCTACTAGGAGTCGAATTACTACTATCTACAATGGTGGATCTGGTTACATTGAAAGAGAACAACTTCTAAACAACTTTACTAAAAATAGTAAATTCGTTTGACCATCTTAAATGCAAAAAACAAAATGTATCTTATAGAATCATAGATCTGAGTACATTTCGAATGTGATGTTTTTGATGAATCATCAAGTGCATGTGGAAAGCATATTGAATCATCCTATGCATTGTTGGACAACTCTACCACCTTTGTGTAGCAATTTGGAATTTTTGTTGTGAAAATGCTACCTACAACACTTGTGTAGCAACTTTGCGTAGAAGACTCCTTTTCTTGAAATTCATGTAGATCTAGATGGTAGCAAGTGACTGGGGGGATCATATTTTGTCAACACTCATATGCCAATCATCTCCCAATTGTTCTTGCTAATGATATATTTCTACAGCATTTGTGTAGCGAGGCCTCACTACGAAAGTGTTGTGTATGAAAATTTACTATTCTAACACTCTTTGTACCCAGAAAATGTATCTACTATCACCCTTGTTTTCCTTCCTTAGAGTTAAGATTCATACCTTCATATTTCCCACTTTCTTGAACAAGGCTTCATTTCTCTTCAATTTTATCTGACCATTGGAAAGGGCTACACAATAATTTTCTCTATCTGGCACATGCATTTTCTCATTATTTAAAGTGTTACATGGCTCTGTCATATGATATCTTCTTTTCATCCCTGAGTTGAATGATTTGACCTTGAGATCCCTCAACTTCTTATTAAGCCATCTTATATCCTTTTCAACTTCTGTGGGTGAAGTAGGAGGTCTTTAATTTGTTTCTTGCTTTCCCTGTATCTCTGGACTATTCTTCTTGGCTGAGGATCTTGTCAGAGGTGTTGTGGGATTGGCTACAACTGTGGTATCAGGTTTTTGAAAAATTCTCTTTCCTTTGGATGTTTGACTTTTAGGATTTGTCTTGACCTGTGGTTTATGTACCTCGGGAGATTTCTCTGCTAGCTTCTTCTTTAATTCTCTATTTTCTTGGAAAAACTGAGCTATCACATGCTAAGCCTCTTTGAGATATTGTTTCATTCCCCTAAACTATGAGTATTTATTTGTTGATTTACCTTGTTCTTCATCCATCTCCTAAACTACAACCTCAAAAAATTTTGTTTGCACTATGGGTGTGGGAAGCCTTCCAGAAACATCCCTTATGGTTGATCTGTTGGGTGTTTGTGTCTCCTTTGGCTCATCAATGTATTGTAGTCTCCTACCCTTCTTCAAACCTAGTTGGAAAGGAGAAGGGCCTCAACCTCTTTTCCTTTCCTCTTTCCTTGTTCTACAACATCTATTTTTTCTTGAATTGAATTATTAGAGGGCATTCTTTTAGCAGACAGAAGGGTCTCTCATTTGGGGTCTAGGGAGATATTTGTTGATGCTAAGAAATAATCCCAATCCCTGTTCAATTTTCTAATCTCCTCAACCACTAACAACTTTACCAAGGAGAAATGGAACAAATTGGTCAGCCCTGGCTTGGACTTTGTCTACCATTTTTCCTAGGCTTCTATACAGGTAAAAGGGTAAGTTTAGAGGGATTTTCCCTGTGAAATACATGAGGAACATTATGTGGTATTAATACACCCTATCAAACATACCCTCACAAGTAAAATAATTTTGGATTACTCTCAGTAGCTTCTCATAGGGTTCCAAAAGACACTCCTTGGGGATAGTGGCACCATTTTTCTGCTTCCTATACTGAGGCTTGAGGAAATCAATGTAAAAAATAAAATCCAGAGGGATATCTTTAAACCATTTCTCTCCCTATATGGGAATCTTTGTGTCGACTGATATTGTCTCTTCTAATACTAGAAAGGTGACCCCTACAATTATTGTGTTGACACCATTAAAGTTTAGGGCGACCTCCTTGGTTAGTTTCACGTTATATCCCTGGATTCTTTCACAAAATCTCATACACCCAACCTGCTCAAACGACACCCTGTATGCGGGGTCTGATTTTACCAGGGTTAGCTCTTGGGGTTCATATCTTAGCACATTTCCTCCCTTTTATTTCTTCTTTTCCTGTGATGTCATCTTTGCGAGGTCAATTTCAAACTGTTTAAGGAAAAAATATCTTGAAACTCAACAAGGAAGCTTGTGTAGCAAGCTAGCAGTGCTAGGGTTTATATTGGATAAGAGCATCAAAAATTTGGTGTATGAGAGGTGAACTATGCAAGGGTTAGACTACCATAAACAATGGGCTAAAAGTTTTTCGCATAGTGATAAAGGTGATTTCAAAATATGCGCAGCGAACACAGAGCAACAAGATTTTGCGTAGTGAATGGAAACAATAGGGTTTGTGTAGTGAGGAAACATACACATCATTTGCATAGAGAGGGAGATTGTGTGCATAACATATTGATTTCGATATTGATCATGATACTAAAGATTATGCACAAATCGTGATTGCAATGCAAATAGATAAAGGGTGGAAACTATACATACATGAGTGGATAAGGAGCGAATTCCAAAAGAAAGTACTTTCCCAAAGTGTAGGAGGTATGAGCAACAGAGAAACAAATAATAACAGACAAAAATCATCATAAAAACGCAAATATACATACAAAACTCACATATTCATTAATGTACAAAATAATGATATATCTCTCTTACACACAATACATTCGTGAGGCCTCATAATATAGCATTGAGGTTCTCATAACAAGATGTCCAATATAGCATAACAATCTCCAAGAATATCTCCATCCCTAACTTCACTCATGGTCCTCATCTTTGATCATACATAGACTTCTAGAATAAGTCTACTATCATTAATAATAATTTCACCATATAATTATCACAAGTATGAATTATTTCTTCATACTCCCTCTTAATGAATACTTGTGATTCAAACTGGATATCTGAGTTGTCTTCATTTCTTTTTTTGTATTCTGCATCACGTTTAGTCTTATGCATCCTCTATGCATCATCTTCATTCTTTTCCATTTGCATTTGTTTATTAATTTGGCGTTGTCTTCCTGAGCTATATCTTAGTAAATCATTTGAACTGCATCATATTCATATCAATAATTTTTAGCTTACCCTTGACCTTCCCATGGGTTTTCTACAACTTACCCTCAACCAATACATCATATCATGGGTTTTATCAGCTTACCCATAACCATTACAAACTCAAACTGGTTTCACATTGTCATGAACCATTCATTACATCAAGTGGTTTGAGTTGACCACAAACTTACATCTGACATTACAAACTAGTGTTTGGGTTACCACGAACCAATAAAATGACTCAAATCAATGACTCAATAAACTGAAAACTCTTTCTTCAACATGTACAACTGAATTTAATGGCAACTGACCTTTGGGGGACCAACTAACTCATGAACTTTATAAGGGATATAAGGATTTAAGAGTATAGTCTTGTTGTGATATCCAAATTTATAGTCATAGCTTACCCTCAACCTGTCGTGGAGTATACCTCGAGCTGTCATGGAGGAGTTTATTGATATGAGAAATAAGTGCTCTTAAAGTTGAGTTATTATTTTAAGTCCAAAAGTTAGGAAGTGTGAGTGAATTTTGGTAGGTCAAAGTAAAAGTAAAATTTAAGGGATACAAGGATTTAAGAGTATAGTCTTGTTGTAATATCCAAAGTTAAAGTCAAGATAAAGTTAAGTCAATATTGATATCAAAGTGAGTTTTGGATTATAGAGTATTTTAAGTCTAGAGTGAATTTGGGTTTTGAAATTTCTTGACGTATAGAGTTGATAAAGTCAACTTAGTATATAAACATTTGAAGAGTTTGATGTCAAGTTAGAGAGTCAAGTTCAAGTATGGGTTGTAAAGTGAATTTTGAGTAAAATTTGAAGTTGTTTTTTGTAATGTATTGGGTCAAAATTCAAGTTACGTTGAGAGGTATTTGGTGAATAAAAGATTCATTAAAGTTGATTCAAGTTGATGTCACAATTTGTAATTGCATGGTAATAAGTGCATGATCGGTTGTACCTGACACCCTGGTTATTGCATTTATTCTTCAACAAGCGAGAATGATTACAAGCGAGGGTGTTTCCACAATTCATAATGGGAAAGGAGGAAAAATACTTCAAACAACTAATCAAGAAAATGAATTATTACAACAAGACCTTGAAGATGCTTTGCAAGAAATAGATAGATTACAAATATAAAATCAATGAATAATTGGAAAAGTTGCAAAATTTAGGACACAAGACAATGAACTCTATCATGAATTTGTTTGCTCTTCTAAAAAACGCATTGACACACTAGAATAAAAATTGACATCATTAGATAAATTTATGGATAATATTTTTAAAATTGAAGATCAAAATGACAAATTGATAGAATCACTATAACAAGAAATATTGGAAAAGGAGAATGTATTGTCAGCACTCACAAATGAAGTCAAACGACTTCAACAAGAAAAAGTAAAGTGTGATGCAATGCGTGATACTACTAACTTGATTCAGAAGATTGATAGTTCGGGTGATTCTTGTTTTTTGGTTGATGATAATAATGTTGATGTACATATATATCTATCTGTTTCGGAGGCTCCAAATTATTTTCCAAATGACGATGCTCAAAATGATGATGATCATGATGATAGTGATGATGTTGAAATAGGTTGCTTTGAAAAACATACTAAAGGAATATGTTCAAAACTTTTGAATAAAATGGGTTATGATGGTAAAGGTTTAGGAAAGAATTCTCAAGGTATCCAGAAGCCCATACAAGTACATGTAAGACCAAGAAATGAAGGCCTTGGTTATGAAGGGATCAAAGTGGTAGAGTATGCGAGGGAAAGAGAGAGGTTGCAGAAGTTATAGAGCTAACTAAGATCGACGAAGAATATATTTACCACCATGGCACCACCCAAGCTAGGAACATCGAGCCAGGCCTGCAGACGACCTCAAAGAAACCTTAGAGCTCCACAGCAGCCACAGGGAAGTGAACAACAACCACCTTGACCTTCAGAAGATGTCAACTTGGATGAAATCCCATTGCCTGATATGGCACCAGGAAGCAACATGCCAGTGGTGGAGGAAACCCAACAAATAACACGAGTGGACATGGACATCGATATGTCGGAAGTAGGACATAGTTAGTAGACCTAGGATACAAGAAATCCTTTGTGCTAGTAAAAACCTAAGAATACCCAAGGGTTAATGGGATGGTCCTGAACTAAACAGAAATGGTCGCACCAGAAAGGTCACACACAACCACACAGTAACAACCACAAGAGGGCACAGTGGAAGATATCACTAGTTGGGCAGAGAAGTATGTAGAAGAGAGAACAATGGAGGTTGGAACCTTGAGTCAGCCACCAGAACAAAAGGGAAAGTAGCTGGTAGTAATATCACCACATAAGTAGGTTTCTGCAACCATAGTCTTGCTGCGCATTCCAGAAAGGGTGTGTGTCGTGGGTAATCTGTTAGGCCACGTGGAGAAACTACGGTACTCAAACCATGATGTGACTAATATAGAAAAGTTTCCAAATTTTTCCAAGAAATTTTAGATTGATACTGTGGGTATAGGACACTTCTCTGAACCAATTAACCAACCAAAATAGTGGGCAGTTGGACTGCCCAAAATCAGGATTCTAGGCTTGTTGGAGATCTTGCACTTTGGAATGGGTGGGGACGTAAGAATCTGAGTCAAGAAGCTGATGGAAGTTACCCATAGAGGATATCTATGGCTGGAACAACTCGTCTCAATAGACGTGTAGCTCATTACATATATTACAAGGCTTCCACCTCGAGGGGAGACACCCACACAGTTCCTTGATGACAAAACAAAGGAAAAATCACTGGATGAGGAAATGAAGAAAATGTATGGTACATAAAGAGGTTTGCGCAAAATCATAATTAAGAGCATTAGTGATGCAACAATAAGGATGGCCACAAAAATAATGGCATGCAAGTTACTCAGGAAATTCCGCAAGGAGGAAGTCCCTGTCGAGGTCGTCGCAGCTACAAAACAATGTGCGAAGGGAACTATACTTAGCTAGGCCTTGTACTTGATGGATTTGTTCTTGGAAGACTGAAAGGATGCACATGACCTGGTGATATAATTTTATTACTCTTGGATACTCGTCTTGATCGCCTTGGTTAGATGGAGGGAGCCTAAGTATACATAATTTTCCGTGAGATCCAATCTTTTCCACGTAGTGCGACACCTATTATTGGGGAGCACTTTAGACCCCAAGAAAAAAAGTGTGAATTCAGACATGTTCACAGTATATTACAATGACCTGTAGGAAAGCATCGCCAACACTTGGCGGATTACACCAGAAGTGGTCACATCGTATCAGAGTATAGCTAACTTTAAAGCGACCATGAATACAATATGGATTCGATCATGGAAGGATCCCAGGAACCAATGGATACAAATGTGGTACTGTGTCAAGGAAGAGGATGTATAAATGGCCATCAAGGATTGGCATGAGGACTGGAGGATTCCAGAGTTGAATAAAGAGATGCCCATAGATAAAGAGGCAGAGGCATGGTGGGAACAGACACCTGGAGGAGACAAAATGATGCCCAAGAAGCCAAGGACAAGTCAGAACTTGACACAATAGAATAAAGGGGTGTGCCCAAGAAAGGCACCCAAGCGGGGAAGAAGAACAACACCGAGGTGTCGCAGGAATAGGAAAAAGGGACGGAGATAACACAGGGGACCACATCAAGTGCTAACCAACAAGAGGAAGGATATACCAAGAGGCCATTTATACAATTGAGGGGTCCATGCAAGAAATCTAAGGAACATAAAACACCACCAGAATATATGATCACGAAGGATGAAGTGGACCTTATGGCCCAAATGGTCTAGGATCGAGCAACAAAGTATTTTGATGAAGCTCAGTGCCAAAGGGACAGGATTCATGATGAGTTTGAATACATGAGGAATCTCCTTGAGAAAATCAGATAAACATAGAGGGTCAGTAGAGGAATAGAATCAGTCCCCACAACATCATAGGAAGGACCCAACACTAGATCGAGCGAGCAGTGTAGGATCCAGACAACAACACAACCTAGCTCTAAATTTCACATTACACCCAACATGTTGTGCATGGATGAAATTGTGGGTCAAACAAACTTGAAATATTTGTCCCAAATACAGTTGGAAATGACCTAGATACCAACCAAGGTGTTGTATAAACTATAATTTAGTGTAACATAGGAGGTATAGTCGTGCATGCACACAGATGCAGTAGAACTGCAGAAGACGAAGGATAATAGAGAAGAGTTGGAATTTTTTCTCGAGCAGGTTAATATCAAGACCAGAGATGAGAAAGATCATGCAGATAGGCTCAAGCAGGAATTGGTTGTAGCCTCTGATAAAATTCCAAAGAGAGCATAGACAACAGAGCTCATGGAGACACAAAAGATTTATTAGATTGTGAAAACAATCGATCAATACAAGAAATAGATCGAGCACCTCCTGGAACAACTCATCCCTACCACTCCCCCGTAGGTGAAGGATAAAAGGAAGTAGGAAGCAACAACATAGATAGAGGATATGGAACGACAAGTCCGCATAGCTACTGACTTGTTTGATAAATAAGCACAACTATGGACAAAGATGGAGAAGGATCTACAGGTCCAACAGTGGGACTAGAAAGAGGAGAAGAAAAGTGCAGCTATCCAGGACCTCAAGAAGAGGCAAAAGACGATACTGAGCACTGAGCACTTCAAAGGAGCACATGATATGAAGAATCTACAAGCAAAGCTCATATCCATGCAGACACATAAGAAGGAGTGACAAGATCAAATGGAACCTATCCAAGAGTGCGCAACGGAGTTCATTGCACAGGAAGAAGATGCAAAGAAGAACATGGCACAAACTCAAGTAGAGTGCGCAGAGATGATCTGCGATGATATTGCAGTGCAAGTATTGGATGCACTCAGAGAAAATACCACACAGGCTCAAACACAAGTAAAGGAACTCACAGAGAACTTTCAGGCTCTTGCAGGAGCTGTCGAAGAAGTGCACAAAGGTTATTAGCCTATTGGATGTAGGCCTAGCCAGGAATAAAGGTTACGTTTGGAGGAGAATCATGCAAGGAGGAAAATATAGCTAGATGGAAAAGAAACACGTGTAAGAGAAGTAGGCGAGGCGTGCATGCAAGGAAGAACTAACAACTCTAGGGTTAGGGTTTTGTAATTTATTGTAATGGCTGGTGAGCCAAGGATATAAATAAGTAGTACTTGGAGAGAGAAGGGGGAGATATACAGATATACACCAAGGAAGAGAGAGTTGTAAGAATTGTATCAGTCATTAAGCTGGTGAGATAGGGGAGTAGTGAGCGAATTGATCCCAAGGGTTAGATCGTAGGCTGAGGATCCTGATGCGATCTAGTCAGCCTTGCAAGGATCGAGGATCTTGTGGAAAAGGGTGAGACCTAATATTGTAGACACATGTGGCGTGATATAATCTTGAACCATAATAAAATCTTGAGAGCCATATCTTTTTGGACGTAACCCAAGAGGGGGTGAACCACAGTAACACTATGTTATTTGAATGAATGTATGCATCTGTATGTCTTATTAATTTATGAATGTTAGATGAATGAAGTAACTAGGTAAATCTCATATTCCACATGCATGAATAGAATGATTGCTATAATTAGATGTCAAACTGAATGAATAAAGATTACAGAACACAACCATGGATCTCCACTCATTCTCAGGTTGCAAACACTTGAGTATTGTACCCACCCATAGAGCTATCTTGGGTGAGACTACACAGTACACTCTGTGTGATGCGTTGCCTTCTGGTTTACTAGAGAGGCCAATAGTTTTAAAGGGATTTTGTTGGGAAGCTTATCGAATATAAACTAGGGTCAATCTACGATGGTAAGGTAGAATCAGAATAAACTATAAAGAATCCTCAATACCAATAGTAGAGAATAAATACAACATCTAGGGTTTAAAGTTTTGAGTGGATTTAATAAAAAAAATGGCAAGGACGAGAAGGATGATTTTTGGGCTATGGAGTCAAATCTTGAAAATGAATGAAACTAATGTCTGGTAGATAGAACCTCTCAGAGGAACAAAGAATAAATTAGGTGGATGAAACCTTAAGCTTTGAATTTGTTTTAGGGGGTGAAAGAGGGAAAATGCAACACATAATAGAATCAAAGCACCATATAAATGAATTCTGACCTAGTTAGGAAGAAAGGGTAGAGTTTAAATTATTTGAGTCTAGAGCACCATTTAGATGAATTCTACACTCTTAAATATCAATTTAAACAGAGGGAAAATGAGATGCAAGTAGGGACACAAGAGATACATAAAAAACGTAAGAAACACATTGTCATCTCATCACCATTAGAATACTTTTCATGAAGGTCCAGGACTACTTTATTTTCATTTCATTCATATTCAAAAATTTACAATGAAGATAAAAATTACTCTAGTTCTGCCAACTCGCCCTTCTTTACATCAAAATGATCAAATATATAGAACCCTATTTCCACACTAGGCTAGTAGGAGTCGAACTATTGCTATCTACAATGGTGGATCTGGTTACATTGAAAGAGAACAACTCCTAAACAACTTTACTAAAAATAGTAAATTTGTTTGACCATCTTAAATGCAAAAAAATATATATATCTTATAGAATCAAAGATCTGATTACATTTCAAATATACTATTTTTGATGAATCATCAAGTGGATGTGGAAAGCATATTGAATCATCCTATGCATTGTTGGACAACTATACCACCTTTGTGTAGCAAATTGGAATTTGTGTTGCGCAAATGCTACCTACAACACTTACATAGCAACTTTGCATAGCATACTCCTTTTCTTGAAATTTGTGTAGATTCAGATGGAAGCAAGTGACTGGGGGGATCATATTTTTTTCAACAGTCATATGCCAATCATCTCCCAACTGTTCTTGTTGATGATATATTCCTACATCATTTGCGTAGCGAGGCCTTGCTACGAAAGTGTTGTGTATGACAATTTACTATTCTAACACCCTTTGTGCCCATAAATGTATCTACTGTCACCCTTGTGAAACTTTTCTCCAATATCAAAATGCATGTTTTCCACAACTACTATGATATGAACAAAACTTGAGATGGTCCCATACCCAGGAAGAAAAAAATGTGAAGTTTCTTTAGTCATATTTGTGCTACTTCTCCAAGTAGTTCTAATCTTATTCTAGCCTCATCATTCAATTGCAACCTTTGTTTAAGATGTGTGTTTTCCTTCCTTAGAGTTAAGATTCATACCTTCATATTTCCCACTTGCTTGAACAAGGCTTCATTTCTCTTCAATTTTGACTTGCCATTAGAAAGGGCTACACAGTAATTTTCTCTGGATGGCACATGCATTTTCTCATTATTTAAACTGTTTCATGGCTTTGTCATATGATATCCTCTTTTCTTCCCTGAGCTGAATGATTTGACCTTGAGCTTCCCTCAACTTCTTATTTCGTCATATTATGTTCTTTTCAACTTCTGTGGGTGAAGTAGAAGGTCTTTCGCTTGTTTCTTTCTTTCCCTGTATCTCTGGACTATTATTCTTGGCTGAGGATATTTTCAGATGTGTTGTGGGATTGGCTACAACTGTGGTCTCGGGTTTTTGAAAAATTCCCTTTCACTTGGATGTTTGACTTTAGGGATCTGTCTTGACATGTGGTTTCTGTACCTCGAGAGATTTGTCTTTTAGCTTCCTCTTTAATTCGCTATTTTCGTGGAAAAACTGAGCTATCACATTCTAAGCCTCTCTGAGATATTGTTTCATTCCCCTAAACTATGAGTATTTCTTTGTTGATTTACTTTGTTGTTCATCCATCTCCTGAGCTACAACCTCAACAAATTTTGTGTGCACTATGGGTGTGGGAAGCCTTCTAGCAACTTCCCTTGTGGTTGATCTGTTGGGTGTCTGTGTCTCCTTTGGCTCATCAGTGTATTGTAGCCTCCTACCCTTCTTCAAACCTAGTTGGATAGGAGAAGGGGCCTCAACCTCCTTTCCTTTTTTCTTTCCTTGTTCTGCAACATCTATTTTTTCTTGAATTGAATTATTAGAGGGCATTCTTTCAGTAGACAGAGGGGTATCTCCTTTGGGGTCCAAGGAGATATTTGTTGATGCTAAGAAATAATCCCAATCATTGTTCAGTTTCCTAATCTCCTCAACCACTAACAACTTTACCGAGGAGAAATGGAACAAGTTGGTCAGTCATGGCTTGGACTTTGTCTGCCATTTTTCCTAGGATTTTATACAGGTAAAAGGGTAAGTTTAGAGGGATTTTACCTGTGAAATGCATGAAGAACATTATGTGGTATTAATACACCCTGTCAAACCTACCCTCGCAAGTAAAATAATTTTGGATTACTCTCAATAGATTCTCATAGGGTTCCAAAAGAAACTCCCTGGGGATAGTGGCACCATCTTTCTGCTTTCTATACTGAGGCTTGAGGAAATCAATGTAAAACATAAGATCCAGAGGAATACCTTTAAATCATTTGTCTCCCTGTATGGGAATCTCTGTGGTAGCTGATATGGTCTCTTCTAATACTGGAAAGGTGACCCCTACAATGATTGTATTGACACCATTAAATTTCAGGGCGAACTCCTTCGTTAGTTTCATGTTATATCCCTAGATTATTTCACAAAATCTTAGACACCCATCCTGCTCAAACGATACCTTGTATGCATGGTTTGATTTTACTAGGGTTATCTCTTGGGGTTCATATCTTAGCACATTTCCTCCCTTGTATTTCTTCTTTTCTTGTGATTTCATCTTTGCGAGGTCAATTTCAAACTGTTTAAGGAAAAAATATCTTGAAACTGAACAGGGAAGCTTGCACAGCAAGCTAGCAGTGCTATGATTTAGATTGGATAAAATCATTATAACTTTGGTGTATGAGAGGTGAACTATGCAAGGGTTAGACTACCATAAACAATGGGCTAAAGGTTTTTCGCACAATGATAAAGGTGATTTCAAAATATGCACAACGAACACATAGCAATAGGCTTTTGTGTAGTGAATGGAAAAAATAGGGTTTGTGTAGCAAGGAAACATGCACATCATTTGTGTAGCTAGGGAGATCATGTGCATAGCATAAAGATTTGAATCTTTCTCATGATACTAAAGATTATGAACAAATTGTGACTGCAATGCAAATAGATAAATGGTGGAAACTATACATACATGAGTGGATAAGGAGCGGATTTGAAAAGAAAGTACTTGCCCAAAGTGTAGGAAGTATGAGCAGCAGAGAAACAAATAATAACACCCATAAATAATCATAAGAACGCAAATATACATACAAAACTCACATATTCATTAATGTACAAAATAATGATATATCTCTCTTACAGACAATACATTTGTGAGGCCTCGTAATATAGCATTAAGGTTTTCATAACGAGATGCCCAATATAGCATAACAATCTCCAAAACTATCTCCAAGAACATCTCCACCCCTAACTTCACTCATTTTCCTCATCTTTGATCATACGTAGACTTCTAGAATAAGTGTACTTACATTAATAATAATTTCATCATATAATTATCACAAGTATGAAGTATTCCTTCATACTCCTTCTTAATGAATACTTGTGATTCAAACTGGATATCTGATTTGTCTTGATTTGTGTCTTTTGTATTCTGCATCATGTTTAGTCTTATGCATCCTCCCTGCATCATCTTCATTCTTTTTCATTTGCATTTGTTTCTTCATTTGACGTTGTCTTCCTGAGATATATCTTAGTAAGTCATTTTAACTGCATCATATTCATATCAAGGATTTCTAGCTTACCCTTGACCTTCCCATGGGTTTTCTACGAATTACCCTCAACCAATACATCATATCAAGGGTTTTATCATCTTACCAATAACCATTACAAATTTAAACTGGTTTCGCATTTTGACGAACCATTCATTACATCAAGTGGTTTTAGCTGACCACAAACTTACATCTCACATTACAAACTAGTTTTTGGGTTACCACGAACCAATAAAATGACTCAAATCAATGACTCAATAAACTGAAAACTCTTTCTTAAACATGTAAAACTGAATTTAATGACAATTGACATTTGGGGGACCAACTAAATCATGAACTTTATAAGAGATATAAGGATTTAAGAGTATAGTCTTATTGTAATATCCAAAGTTAAAGTCATAACTTACCCTCAACCTGTTGTGGAGTATACCTCGAGCTGTCGTGGAGGAGTTTATTTCTATGAGAGATAAATGCTCTTAAAGTTAGGTTATTATTTTAAGTCCAAAAGTTAGGAAGTGTGAGTGAATTTTGGTAGGTCAAAGTAAAAATAAAATTTAAGGGATATAAGTATTTAAGATTATAGTCTTGTTGTAATAACCAAAGTTAAATTCAAGATAAATTTAAGTCAATATTGATATCAAAGTGAGTTTTGGCTTATAGAGTATTTTAAGTCTAGAGTGAATTTGTGTTTTGAAATTTCTTGACGTATAGAGTTGATAAAGTCAACTAAGTTTATAAACATTTGAAGAGTTTGATGTCAAGTTAGAGAGTCAAGTTCAAGTATGGGTTGTAAAGTGAAGTTTGAGTAAAATTTGAAGTTGTTTTTTGTAATGTATTGGGTCAAAATTCAAGTTATGTTGAGAGGTATTTGGTGAATAAAAGGTTCATTAAAATTGAGCCAAGTTGATGTCACAATTTGTAATTGCATGGTAATGGGTGCATGATTAGTTGTACCTGACACCCTGGTTATTGTGTTTATTCTTCAACAAGCGAGTATGATTACAAGCAAGGGTGATTCCACTATTCATAATGGGCAAAGGAGGAAAAATACTTCAAACAACTAATCAAGAAATTGAATTATTACAACAAGAGCTTGAAGATGCTTTGAAATAAATAGATAGATTACAAAAATAAAATCAATCAATTATCGGAAAAGTTGCAGAATTCAGGACATGAGACAATGAACTCTATCTTGAATTTGTTTTCTCTTCTAAAAACTGCATTGACACACTATAAGAAAAATTGACATCATTTGATAAATTTATGGATGATATTTTTAAAATTGAATATCAAAAGGAAAAATTGATAGAATCACTACAACAAGAAATATTGGCAAAGGAGAATGTATTGTCAGCACTTCCAAATGAAGTCAAACAACTTCAACAAGAAAAAGTAAAGTGTGATGCAATGTGTGATACTACTAACTTGATTCAGAAGATTCATAGTTCAAGTGATTCTTGTTTTTTTGTTGATGATAATAATGTTGATGTAAATATATATCTATCTTGTTCGGAGGCTCCAAATGATGTTCCAAATGATTTTACAAATGGCAATGCTCAAAATGACAATGATCATGATGATAGTGATGATGTTGAAATAGGTTTCTTTGAAAAGCATACTAAAGGAATAGGCTCAAAACTTTTGAATAAAATGGGTTATGATGGTAAAGGTTTAGGAAAGAATTCTAAAGGTATCAAGAAGCCCATACAAGTATATGTAAGACCAAGAAATGAAGGCCATGGTTATGAAGGGATTAGAGTGGCAGAGTATACAAGGGAAAGAGAGAGGTTTCAGACGTTATAGAGCTAACTAAGCTCTGTGAAGAATATATTTACCACCATGGCACCACCCAAGCTAGGAGTATCAAGCTAGGCCTGCAGATGACCTCGAAGCAACCTCAGAGCTCCACAAAAGCCACAAGGAAGCGAACAAAAACCACCTTAACCTTTAGAAGATGTCAACTTGGATGAAATCTCATTGCCTGATATGGCAACGGGAAGCCCCATGCCAGTGGTGGTGGAAACCAAACAGATAACACCAGTGGGCATGGACATTGATATGTCAGAAGTAGGACATAGTCAGCAGACCTAGGATACAAGAAATCCTTTGTGCTCGGAAAAACCTAAGAATCCCCAAGGGTTAATGGGATGGTCCCGAACCAAACAGAAACGGTCGTGCCAAAAAGGTCACACACAACCACGTAGGAACAACCACAAGAAGGCATAGTGGAAGATGTCATTGAATGGGCAGAGAAGTATGTAGAAGAGAGAAAAATGGAGGTTGGAACCTTGAGTCAACCACCAGAACAAAAGGGCAAGTAGCTAGTAGCAATATCATCGCACAAGTAGGTTTTCACAACCATAGTCTTGTCGCACATTACAGAAGGGGTGCGTGTTGCGGGTAATCTGTTAGGCCATGTGGAGAAACTATGGTACTCAAACCACAATGTGACTAATACATAAAAGTTTCCAAAGTTTTCAAAGAAATTTTACCTTGATACTGTGGGTATAGGACACTTCCATAAAAAAATTAACCAACCTAAATAGTGGGCAGCTGGACTGGCCAAAACCAGGATTCTCGGCTTGTTGGAGATCTCTCACTTTGGAATGGGTGGGGACGTACGAAATTGTGTAAGGCAACTGATGGTAGTTACCCATAGAGGATATCTATGGCTGTAACAACTCGTCTCAATAGATGTGTAGCTCATTACATATATTACAAGGCTTCCACCTCTAGGGGAGACACCCACACAGTTCCTTGATGACAAAACAAAGGAAAAGGCATTGGCCGAGGAAATGAAGAAAACATATGGTACATAAAGAGGTTCGTGCAGAATCATAATTAAGCACATTAGTGATGCAACAATAAGGATGGCCACAAAAATCATGGCATGCAAGTTACTCAAGAAATTCTGCAAGGAGGAAGTCCCTGTTGGGTTCGTCACAGCTACAACATAGTGTGCGGAGGGAACTATACTCAGTTGGGCCCTATACTTGATGAATTTGTTCTTGGAATACTGCAAGGACACACTGGACCTGGCGACATACTTTTACTACTTGTGGCTACTCGTCCTGATCGCCTTGGTTAGATGGAGGGAGCCTAAGTATACATAATTTTCTGCGAGATCCAATCCTTTCCACGTAGTGTGATACCTATTTTTGGGGAGAACTTCAGACCCCAATAAAAAAAGTGCAAATGTAGGCATGTTCACAGGATATTACAATGACATGTAGGAAAGCATCGCCAACACTTGGTGGATTACACCAGAATTGGTTGCACAGTATCAGAGTATAGCCAACTTTAAAGAAACCAGGAATACAATATGGATCCAAGCACGGAAGGATCCCAAGAACCAATGGATACAACTACAGTACTCTGTCAAGGAAGAGGATGTAGAAATTGCCATCAAGGATTGGCACGAGGACTGGAGGATTCCAGATTTGAATCAAGAGATGCCCACAGATAAGGAGGTGGAGGCATGGTGGGAACAAACACCTACAGGAGACAAAACAATGCCTAAGAAGCCAAGGATGGGTCAGAACCTAACACAATAGAAGAAAGGGGTGTGCCCAAGAAAGTCACCTGGGCGGGGAATAAGAACAACACCCAGGTGTCGTAGGAACAGGAAAAAGGAACCGAGATAGCACAGGGGACCACATCAAGTGCTACCCAAAAAGAGGAAGGCCAAACCAAGAGGCCAATTATTCAAACAAGGGGTGCGTGTAAGAAATATAAGGCACAAAAAACACCACCATAATATATGATCACGAAGGACGAAGAAGACCTCATGGCCCAAATGGTCTAGAATCGAACAATGGAGGATTTTGATGAAGCTCAGCGCTAAAGGGATAGGATTTAGAATGAGCTAGCATACATGAGGCATCTCCTTGAGTAGATTAGAGAAACATAGAGGGTTGGAAGAGGAATAGCATCAGTCCCCACAACATCATAGGTAGGACCCAATGTTGGATCGAGCGAGCAGGGTAGGATCCAGACGACAGCACAACCGAGCTCGACATTTCATGTTACACCCAACATGTTGTTCATGGACGAAATTGTGATTCAAACACACTTGAAATATTTGGCCCAAATATAGTTGGTAATGACCTAGATACCAACCAAGGTGTTGTATAAACTGCAAGTCAGCATCACACAGGAGGTATAGTCGCGCACGCACATAGACGCAACAGAACTATAGTAGACGAAGGAAAATAGAGAAGAGTTGGAATTGTTTCTCGAGTAGGTCAAGATCGAGACCAGAGACGAGAAATATCATGCAGATAGGCTCAAGGAGGGATTGGTTGTAGCCTATGATAAAATTCCAAAGAGAGCACAGCTAGTAGAGCTCACAGCGATGCAGAATATTGATTATATTGTGCATACAATTGATCAATACAAGCAATAGATCAAGCACCTTTGGGAACAACTCGTCCCTACCACTCCCCCGGAGGTGAAGGAGCAAAGGAAGTAGGAAGCAACAACACAGATAGAGGATATCGAGGGACAAGTCCACGTAGCTATTGACTTGTTTGATAAATAATCACAGCTGTGGACAAAGATGGAGGAGGATCTACAAGTCCAGCAGTGGGACTAGAAAGAGGAGAAGAAAATTGCGGCTATCTAGGACCTCAAGTAGAGGCAGAAGATGATACTGATCATTGAGCAGGTTAAAGGAGCACATGATATGAAGAATCTACAAGCAGAGATCATATCCATGTAGACACATAAGAAGGAGTGACAAGATCAAATGGAACCTCTCCAAGAGTGGGCAGCGGAGGTCTTTGCGCAAGTAGAAGATGCAAAGAAGAACATGGAAAAAACTCAGGTAGAGTGCGTAGAGATGATATGTGATGAGATTGCAGCGCAAGTATTGGATGCACTCAGAGAAAAGACTACACAGGCTCAAACGCAAGTAAGGGAACTCATAGAGGAGTTTCAGTCTCTCACATAAGATGTTGAAGAAGTGCACAAATGTTATTCGCCTGTTGGATGCATGCCTAGCCAGGAATAAAGGTTATTTTTGGAGGAGAATCAATCAAGGAGGAAAAGATAGCTGGAAGAAAAAGAAGAATGTGTAAGAGAAGCAGGCGAGGCACGCATGCAAGAAAAAACTAATGATTCTAGGGTTAGGGTTTTTTAATGTATTGTAATGGATGGTGAGCCAAGGATATAAATAAGTAGTACTTGGAGAGAGAAGGGGGAGATATACAGATATACACCGAGGAATAGAGAGTTGTAAGAACTGTATGAGTCATTAAGATGGTGATCTAGGGGAGTAGTGAGCAACTTGATCCCAAGGGTTAGATCATAGGTTGAGGATCCTAGTGTGATCTAGTCAGCCTTGCAAGGATTGAGGAGCCTATGGAAAAGGGTGAGACCTAAGGTTGTAGACACACGCGGTGTGATATAATTTTCAACCATAATAAAAGGTTGAGAGCCATATCTTTGTGGATGTAACCCAGGAGGGGGTGAACCATGGTAAAACTATGTTATTTGAATGAATGTATGTGTCTGTATGTCTTATTAATTGATGAATGTTAGATGAATGAAGTAACTAGGTAAATATCATATTACACATGCATGAATAGAATGATTACTACAATTAGATGTCAGACTGAATGAATAAAAAATACAGAACACAACCATGGATCTCCACTCATTCTCAGGTTGCAAACACTTCAATATTGCAGCCACCCATAGAGCTATCTTGGGTGAGACTGCGTAGTACACTCTGTGTGATGTGTTGCCTTCTGGTTTACCAGAGAGGTCGATAGTTTTAAAGGGATTTTGTTTGGAAGCTTATCGAACCTAAACTAGGGTCAATCTAGGATGGTAAGGTAGAATTAGAATAAACCATAAAGAATCCTGAATACCAATAGAAGAGAATAAATACAACATCTAGGGCTTAAAGTTTTGAGTGGATTTAATAATAAAAAAAATGGCAAGGATGAGAAGGATGATTTTTGGGCTATGGAGTCAAATCTTGAAAATGAATGAAACTAATGTTTGGTAGATAGAACCTCTCAGAGGAATAAAGGATAAATTAGGTGGATGAAACCTTAAGTTTTGAATTTGTTTTAGGGGGTGAAAGAGGTAAAATGCAACACATAATAGAATCGAAGCACCATTTAGATGAATTCTACAATCTTAAATATCAATTTAAACAGAGGGAAAATGAGATGCAAGTAGGGACACAAGGGATACATACAAAACATAAGAAACACATTGTCATCTCATCACCATTAGAATACTTTTCATGAAGGTTTAGGACTACTTCATTTTCATTTCATTTAGATTCAAAAATTTACAATGAAGATAAAAAATACTCTAGTTCTGCCAACTCGCCCTTATTTATATCAAAATGATCAAATATATAGAATCCTATTTCCACACTAGGCTAATAGGATTCGAACTACTTCTATCTACAATGGTGGATCTGGTTACATTGAAAGAGAACAACTCCTAAACAACTTTACTCAAAATAGTAAATTCGTTTGACCATCTTAAATGCAAAAAAACAAAAAATATCTTATAGAATCATAGATGTGAGTACATTTCGAATATACTTCTTTTGATGAATCATTAATTTCATGTGGAAATCATATTGAATCATCCTATGCATTGTTGGACAACTCTACCACCTTTGTGTAGCAAATTGGAATTTTTGGTGTGCAAATGCTACCTACAACGCTTGCGTAGCAACTTTGCGTAGCAGACTCCTTTTCTTGAAATTCGTGTAGATCTAGATGGAAACAAGTGACTGGGGGGATCATATTTGTTTCAACACTCATATTCCAATCATCTCCCAACTGTTCTTGCTGATGATATATTCCTACAACATTTGCGTAGCGAGGCCTCGTTATGAAAGTGTTGTGTATGACAATTTACTAGTTTAAAACCCTTTGTGCCCAGAAAATGTATCTATTGTCACCCTTGTGAAACTTTTCTCCAATATCAAAATGCATGTTTTCCACAACTACTATGATATGAACAAATCTTGAGATGGTACCATACCCAAGAAGAAAAAAAATGTGAAGTTGCTTCAGTCATATTTATGCTACTTCTGCAAGTAGTTCTAATGTTCTTCTGGCCTCATCATTCAATTGCAACCTTTGTTTAAGATCTTTGTTTTCCTTCCTTAGAGTTAATATTCATACCTTCATATTTCCCACTTGCTTGAACAAGGCTTCATTTCTCTTCAATTTTGATTATCTATTGGAAAGGGCTACACAGTAATTTTCTCTAGCTGGCACATGAATTTTCTCATTATTTAAAGTGTTTCATGGCTCTGTCATATGATATACTCTTTTCTTCCCTGACCTGAATGATTTGACCTTGAGCTTCCCTCAACTTCTTATTAAGCCATCTTATGTTCTTTTCAACTTCTGTGGGTGAAGTAGAAGGTCTTTCACTTGTTTCTTGCTTGCCCTGTATCTCTGGACTATTCTTCTTGGATGAGCATCTTGTCAGAGGTGTTGTGGGATTGGATACAACTATGGTATTAGGTTTTTGAAAAAATCCCTTTCCCTTGGATGTTTGACTTTTAGGATCTGTCTTGACCTGTGGTTTTTGTACCTCGGGAGGTTTCTCTGCTTGCTTCCTCTTTAATTCTCTATTTTCTTGGAAACATTGAGCTATCACATGCTAAGCCTCCTTGAGATATTGTTTCATTCCCTTAAACTATGGGTATTTCTTTACTAATTTACCTTGTTCTTCATCCATCTCCTAAGCTACAACCTCAACAAATTTTGTTTGCATTATGGGTGTGGGAAGCCTTCTAGCAACTTCCCTTGTGGTTGATCTGCTAGGTGTCTATTTCTCCTTTGGCTCATCAGTGTATTGTAGACGCCTACCCTTCTTCAAACCTAGTTGGATAGGAGAAGGGGCCTCAACCTCTTTTCCTTTTCTCCTTCCTTGTTCTGCAACATCTATTTTTTCTTGAATTGAAATATTAGAGGGCATTCTTTCAGCAGACAGAGGGGTATCTCCTTTGCGGTCCAGGGAGATATTTGTTGATGCTAAGAAATACTCCCAATCCCTGTTAATTTTTCTAAGCTCCTCAAACACTAACAACTTTACCAAGGAGAAATGGAACAAGTTTTTCAGCCCTGGCTTGGACTTTGTCTACCATTTTTCCTAGGCTTCTATATAGGTAAACGGGTAATTTTATAGGGATTTTCCTTGTGAAATGCATGAGGAACATTGTGTGGTATTATTTTAACCTGTCAAACCTACCCTCACAAGTAAAATAATTTTGGATTACTCTCAGTAGCTTCTCATAGGGTTCCAAAAGAAACTCCCTGGTGATAGTGGCACCATTTTTCTGCTTTCTATACTGAGGCTTGATGAAATCAATGTAAAACATAAGATCCAGAGGCATACCTTTAAACCATTTCTCTCCCTGTATGGGAATCTCCATGGCAGATGATATGGTCTCTTCTAAAACTGGAAAGGTGATCCCTACAATGATTGTGTTGACACCATTAAAGTTCAGGGTGAACTCCTTGGTTAGTTTCATGTTATATCCCTGGATTCTTTCACAAAATATCTTACACCTAGCCTGCTCAAATGACACCCTGTATCCAGGGTTTGATTTTACCAAGTTTATCTCTTGGGGTTCATATCTTAGCACATTTCCTCCCTTCTATTTATTCTTTTCCTATGATGTCATCTTTGCGAGGTCAATTTCAAACTGTTTAAGGAAAAAATATCTTGAAACTCAATAGGGAAGCTTTCACAGCAAGCTAGCAGTGCTAGGGTTTAGATTGGATAAGAGCATCAGAACTTTGGTTTATGAGAGGTGAACTATGCAAGGGTTAGACTACCATAAACAATGGGCTAAAATTTTTCCACACAGTGATAAAGGTTATTTCAAAATATGCGCAACAAACATAAAGCAAGAAGCTTTTGTGTAGTGAATGGCAACAATAGGGTTTGTGTAGAAAGGAAACATGCACATTGTTTGCATAGCAAGGGAGATCGTGTGCATAACATAGTGATTTGAAGCTTGCTCATGATACTAAAGATTATTCATAAATCGTGACTGCAATGCAAATAGATAAAGGGTTGAAACTATACATACATGAGTGGATAAGGAGAGGATTTCAAAAGAAAGTACTTGCCCAAAGTGTAGGAAGTATGAGAAGGAGAGAAACAAATAATAACACACAGAAATCATCAGAAGAATGCAAATATACATACAAAACTCACAAATTCATTAATGTACAAAATAATGATATATCTCTCTTACACACAATACCTTCGTGAGGCCTCATAATATAGCATTTAGGTTCTCATAACGAGATGTCCAATATAGCATAACAACCTCCAAAACTATCTCCAAGAATAGCTCCATCCCTAACTTCACTCATTGTCCTCATCTTTGATCATACGTAGACTTCTAGAATAAGTCTACTTACATTAATAATAATTTCATCATATAATTATCACAAGTATGAATTATTCCTTCATACTCCCTATTAATGAATACTTTTGATTCAAACCGGATATCTGAGTTGTCTTCATTTGTGTCTTTTGTATTCTACATCATGTTTATTCCTAAGCATCCTCTCTGCATCATCTTCATTCTTTTGCATTTGCATTTGTTTCTTCATTTGACATTGTCTTCCTGAGCTATATCTTTGTAAATCATTTGAACTGCATCATATTCATATCAAGGATTTCTAGCTTACCCTTGACCTTCCCATGGGTTTTCTATGACTTACCCTCAACCAATACATCATATCATGGGTTTTATCATCTTACCCCTAACCATTACAAACTCAAACTAGTTTCACATTGTCACAAACCATTCATTACATCAAGTGGTTTGATTTGACCACAAACTTACATCTGACATTACAAACTAGTTTTTGGGTTACCACAAACCAATAAAATGACTCAATAAACTGAAAACTCTTTCTTAAACATGTACAACTGAATTTAATGACAACTGACCTTTGGGGGACCAACTAACTCATGAAATTTATAAGGGATATAAGGATTTAAGAGTATAGTCTTGTTGTAATATCCAAAGTTAAATTCATAACTTACCTTCAACCTGTTGTGGAGTATTCTTTGATCTGTCGTGGAGGAGTTTATTGCTATGAGAGATAAGTGCTCTTAAATTTAAGTTATTAATTTAAGTCCAAAAGTTAGGAAGTGTGAGCAAATTTTGCTAGGTCAAAGTAAAAGTAAAATTTAAGGGATACAAGGATTTACGAGTATAGTGTTGTTGTAATATCCAAAGTTACAGTCAAGATAAAGTTAAGTCAATATTGATATCAAAGTGAGCTTTGGATTATAGAGTATTTTAAGTCTAGAGTGAATTTGGGTTTTGAAACGTCTTGACGTATAGAGTTGATAAAGTCAACTGAGTTTATAAACATTTGAAGAGTTTGATGTCAAGTTAGTGAGTCAAGTTCAAGTATGGGTTGTAAAGTGATGTTTGAGTAAAATTTGAAGTTGTTTTTTGTAATGTATTGGGTCAAAATTCAAGTTAAGTTGAGAGGTATTTGGTGAATAAAAGTCTCATTAAAGTTGAGTCAAGTTGATGTCACAATTTGTAATTGCATGGTAACGGGTGCATGATTGGTTGTACCTGACACCCTGGTTATTGCATTTATTCTTCAACAAGCGAGCATGATTACAAGTGAGGGTGATTCCACAATTCATAATGGGCAAAGGAGGAAAAATACTTCAAACAACTAATCAAGAAATTGAATTATTACAACAAGATCTTGAAGATGCTTTGAAAGAAATAGATAGATTACAAAAATAAAATCAATCAATAATTGGAAAAGTTGCAGAATTCAGGACATGAGATAATGAACTCTATCATGAATTTGTTTGCTCTTCTAAAAAATGCATTGACACACTAGAATAAAATTTTACATCATTAGATAAATTTATGGATCATATTTTTAAAATTGAAGATCAAAAGGACAAATTGATAGAATCACTACAACATGAAATATTTGAAAAGGAGAATGTATTTTCAGCACTCGCAAATGAAGTCAAACAACTTCAACAAGAAAAAGTAAAGTGTGATGCAATGTGTGATACTATTGACTTGATTCAGAAGATTGATAGTTCGGGTGATTCTTGTTTTTTGGTTGATGATAATAATGTTGATGTACATATATATATCTCTTGTTCGGAGGCTCCAAATGATGTTCCAAATGATTTTCCAAATGATGATTCTCAAAATGACGATGATCATGATGATAGTGATGATGTTGAAATAGGTTGCTTTGAAAAACATACTAAAGGAATAGGTTCAAAACTTTTGAATAAAATGGGTTATGATGGTAAAGGTTTAGGAAAGAATTCTCAAGGTATCTATAAGCCCATACAAGTATATGTAAGACCAAGAAATGAAGGCCTTTGTTATGAAGGTAACACAAGGAATGATGACATCAAATTTGTGAAAGAAGAATCACTGACAACAAATGAATCATTTACAAGTAGCAGTAAAAGCAATGAACTTGGTGCAACATCCACAATATCCAACCAAGTAAAAAAACATGAGAAGAAGAAGAAAGAATGTTGCAGTTAGTGTGGAAGAATAGGACATGCCAAAGAAAAATGTTGGAATTTATATCCATGTTGCATTTATGGTCTTAAAAATCATGAGCATCAAAAGTGTTGGAACAAACAAATTTCAAAGCCTCATATACAAGTACAATGTGGATGGATAGATGCCCCTAAATGGAAAAATTGTATGTTCATGTTGAAAGGATTTTACAAGTTGAGGTGTTTAAATGTACGACAATATATCCCATATAAATTTCATGAGTTAGTTGGTACCCCAAAGGTTAGTTGTCATTAAAGTCAGTTGTACATGTTTAAGAAAGAGTTGTTAGTTTATTGAGTTGTTGATTTGAGTCATTTTATTGGTTCGTGGTAACCCAAAAACCACTTTGTAATGTCAAATGTAAGTTTGTGGTCAGTTGAAACCACTTGATGTAATGAATGGTCCATGACAATGAGAAACCAGTTTGAGTTTGTAATGGTTACAAGCAAGCCAAGAAAACACAGGATATGATGTATTGGTTGAGGGTAAGTTATATATTTAACTTTGGATATTACAACAAGACTATACTCTTAAATATTTATATCCTTTAAATTTAAATTTTACTTTGACCTACAAAATTCACTCACACTTCCTAACTTTGGGACTTAAAATAATAACTTAACTTTAAGAGAACTTATCTCTCATAGCAGAAAAATCCTCCACAACAACTCGAGGTATACTATAATTGATCTCTTCATAGAAAGTGATAAAACTCAGATAATCCATGCAGGTATCCAGGCGACATATGCTTTTACTTTTTTACTTTATGTCATTTCTCAACTAAGCATTGCTTTCAAACAATGACAATTTTTTTATAAAACTTCTTCATTAGTCCTTTATTTTTATGTGGCTTCATTTCATATATCTCACTCATTTACCTTCATTAATTTGTCAACTACATGGGAGGAAATTTACATTTGGACTTTTACCATGAATTTTGATGTAGCAAAAAAACTGAAGTCACCATGTTCTTTGATGTAGCAAAAATCTCGTTACTGTCATTGAAAATCATAGACTGGTACTGACCATGCCAATATATATTCTCTCTTGGTATTGGGTGATTCTCCCATTGGGATAAATTCTAAGACACAATGTGAATGTCAACTTTGAGTTAGATTCATAGTTGGTGCATCATGGATGTGGTTTCGTGTTTTTCCACCAAGTCCATTAATTGACTCAATTGTCGCTGCCAAGAAATGGAGGGAAAGACACTCACACTCTTACTATTAAAATATATATGGATCCCTTACATGTTCATATTTGCGATGGATTATATATCCTCTATCTCATATCTGTGGATTATGGGAACCACAAGCCAACGATATTACAACAATTGGAGTGTAGACATAATTAACACAAGAACTATATAATTGGAGTTCCCACGTTCAACATCTTTCCTTCTCTAGAATCTGCAATTCCTTCATGCAACAAAACACAACTATGACTCTTCCTTTTATTTTCTTTCATTGATTTCCTTCTCTAGAATTTCATGCACTGGTCTATATGTTGCCCGTCCGAATACTAAATTCTACATCCAGGTTCACTCTAGCTTGTCCTCATGTTCAATCACTGCACACAACAAAATATTATTGTTGGCTCTCTCTAGATGGTCCTCAAATGTCAACGCACTACACTTGCATTGCTCAACATTCTATCCATGCACCAATATGAAGATCTCACCACTCAAACTTCCATGCACCAGTTCACGCTGTGATATACCAGTCGACGATGCAATACGTTTTTGCCCACTCTGTAAACTTCACACTTTCCCAACAACTGGAAATATCCTTCATGTAGGTCGCCATCTCACTCATGTACTCTTTAAACAAATAATACCTTATTTGAATAACGTGACAACCATGCCTCTCATACCAAATGTAGGAATTATGAGCAGTAGAGCAACAAATAATAACACACAGAAATCATCATAAGAACGCAAATATACATACAAAACTCACATATTCATTAATGTACAAAATAATGATACATCTCTCTTACACACAATACATTCATGAGGACTCATAATATATCATTGAGTTTCTCATAACGATATGTCCAATATAGCATAACAATCTCCACAATATCTCCAATAATATCTCCATCCCTAACTTCACTCATTGTCCTCATCTGTGATCATATGTAGACTTATAGAATAAGTCTCCTTACATTAATAATAATTTCATCATATAATAATCACAAGTATAAATTATTCCTTTATACTCCCTCTTAATGAATACTTGTGATTCAAACCAGATATATGAGTTGTCTTCATTTGGGTCTTTTGTATTCTACATCACCTTTAGTCTTATGCATCCTCTCTTCATCATCTTCATGCTTCTTCATCTACATTTGTTTCTTCATTTGACATTGTCTTCCTGAGCTATATCTGAGTCAATCATTTGAACTGCATCATATTCATATCAAGGATTTCTAACTTACCCTTGACCTTCCCATGGGTTTTATACGACTTACCCTCAACCAATACATCATATCTTGGGTTTTCTCAACTTACCCATAACCATTGCAAACTCAAACTAGTTTCGCATTGTCATGAACCATTCATTACATCAAGTGGTTTCACCTGACCAAAAACTTACATCTGACATTACAAAGTGGTTTTTAGGTTACCACGAACCAATAAAATGACTCAAATCAATGACTCAATAAACTGACAACTCTTTCTTAAACATGTACAACTAACTTTAATGACAACCGACCTTTCACGGACCAACTAACTCATGAACTTTATATGGGAGATATAGTCGTACATTTGAACACTTCAACCTATAAAATCCTTTCAACATGAACATAACATTTTTCCATTCAAGGACATCTATCCATCCACATTGTACTTGTATATGAGCCTTTGAAATTTCTTTGTTCCACCACTTTTGATGATCATGATTTTTAAGACCACAAATACTGCATGGATATAAATTCCAACATTTTTCTTTGGCATGTCCTTTTCTTCCACACTGACTGCAACATTCTTTCTTCTTCTTCTCATGCTTTTTTACTTGGTTGGATGTTGTGGTTGTTGCACCAGGTTCGTTACTTCTATTGCTACTTGTAGATGATTCATTTGTTGTCGATGATTCTACATTCAAAAATTTTATGTCTCCATTGTTTGTGTTGACTTCATAACCAAGGCCTTAATTTCCTGGTCTTACATATACTTGGATGGGCTTCTGGATACCTTGAGAATTCTTTCCTAAACCTTTACCATCATAACCCATTTTATTCAAAAGTTTTGAACATATTCCTTTAGTATGTTTTTCAAAGAAATCTATTTAAACATCATCACTATCATCATGATCATCATCATTTTGAGCATCATCATTTGGAACATCATTTGGATCCTTCGAACAAGAGAGAGATATATGTACATCAACATTACTATCATCATCCAGAAAACAAGAATCACCCGAACTATCAATCTTTTGAATCAAGTCACTAGTATCACACATTCCATCACACTTTAATTTTTCTTGTTGCAGTTGTTTGACTTCATTTGCGAGTTTTGACAATACATTCTCCTTTGCCAATAGTTCTTGTTGTAGTGATTCTATCAATTTGTCCTTTTGATCTTCAATTTTAAAAATATCATCCTTAAATTTATCTAATGATTTCAATTTTTCTTCTAGTGTGTCCATGTGTTTTGTAGCAGAGCAAACAAATTCATGATAGAGTTCATTGTCTCGTGTCCTGAATTCTACAACTTTTCCAATTATTGAATGATTTTTTTTTTGTAATCTATCTGTTTCTTGCAAATAATATTCAAGGTCTTGTTATAATAATTCAATTTCTTGATTAGTTGTTTGAAGTTTTTTTCCCTCCTTTTCCCATTATGAATTGTGGAATCATGCTCTCCTGTAATCACGCTCACTTGTTGAAGAATAAACAAAATAATCAGGGTGTCGGGTACAACTGATCATGCACCCATTACAATTCAATTACAAATTGTGACCTCAACTTGACTCAACTTTAATGAACCTTTTATTCACCAGATACCTAAATTCAACTTTAACTTTTACTCAAACTTCACTTTACAACCCATACTTGAACTTGAATCTCTAACTTGACATCAAACTCTTCAAATATTTATAAACTCAGTTGACTTTATCAACTCTATACGTCAATAAATTTCAAAACCCAAATTCACTCTAGACTTAAAATACTCTATAAGACAAAACTCACTTTTATATCAATATTGATTTAAATTTATCTTGACTTTAACTTTGGATATTACAATAAGACTATACTCTTAAATCTTTATATCCCTTAACTTTTACTTTTACTTTGACCTACAAAATTCACTCACACTTCCTAACTTTTGGACTTAAAATAATAACTTAACTTTAAGAGCACTTATCTCTCATAGCAACAAACTCCTCCATGACAACTCGAGGTATACTCCACTCGATCTATTCATAGAAAACGATCAGACGTAGATAATCCATGTAGGTATCCAGGCGACATATGTTTGTACTTTTTTACTTTATGTCATTTCTCAACTAAGCATTTCTTTCAAACAATGACATTTTTTTATAAAACTTCTTCTTTAGTCCTTTGTTTTTACATGGATTCATTTCATATATCTCACTCATTTACCTTCATTAATTTGTCAACTACACTGGAGGCAAGTTACATTTGGACTTTTACCATGAATTTTGATGTAGCAAAAAACTTGAAGTCACCACGTTCTTTGATGTAGCAAAAAGCTTATTACTGTCATTGAAAATTGTAGACTAGTATTGACCATGCCAATATATATTCTCTCTTGGTATTGGGTGATTCTCCCAACGGGATAAATTCTAAGACGCAATGTGAATGTCATCTCCGAGTTAGCTTCATAGTTGGTGCATCATGGATGTGGTTTCATGTTTTTCCATCGAGTCCATTAATTGACTCAATTGTTGCAGCCGAGAAATGGCGGGAAAGACACCCATTCTCTTACTATTAAACTATATATGGATCCATTACATGTTCATCTTGTCGGTGGCTTATATCTCTTCTATCTCAGATCTGTTGATTATGGGAACCACATGTCACCGATATTACAACAACTGGAGAGTAGACATTATTAACACAAGCACTATATAATTGGAGTTCCCATGTTCAACTGCTTTCCTTCTCTGGAATCTGCAATTCCTTCATGCAACAAAACAAAAATGTGAATCTTCCTTTGATTTTCCTTCTCTATAATTTCATGCGTTGGTCTATATGTTGTCCGTGTAAATACTAAATTCTGCATCCAGGTTCTCTCTGGCTTGTCCTCAAGTTCATGCACTACACACAACAAAATCTTATTGTTTGCTCTCTCTATCTTGTCCTCAAATGTCCACGCACTTCACTTGTACCGCTCAACATTCTATCCATGCACCAATCTGAATATCTCACCACTCAAACTTCCATGCACTAGTTCACACTACGATATACCAGACGATGTTGCAATACACTGTCGCCCACTCTACAAAAAACATGCTTGAGAAACCACTGGAAAGATCCTTCATGCAGGTCAGCCTCTCACTCATGTACTCTTTCAACACCTAATACCTTATTTGCACAATGTGACAACCATGGCTCTGATACCAAATGTAGGAATTATGAGCAGCAGAGCAACAAATAATAACACATAGAAATCATCATAAGAACGCAAAAATACATACAAAACTCATGTACAAAATAATGATACATCTCTCTTACACACAATACATTTGTGAGGCCTCATAATATAGAATTGAGGTTCCCATAACGAGATGTCCAATATAGCATAACAATCTCCACAACTATCTCCACAATATCTCCATCCCTAACTTCACTCATTGCCCTCATATTTGATCATACATAGACTTCTAGAATAAGTCTACTTACGTTAATAATAATTCCATCATATAATGATCACAAGAATGAATTTTTCCTTCACAAAGATGATAAGACCTCTCAAAGCAATTTGAGTAACTTGCACAACAAATTTGAGGAGCACACACCCTTTTTAAACTTGCCAACAATACAATGATATGGATTTTGATCATGTCCCTTTTTTTACCTCATCGGGTGTGATGATGATCCATGATACCTCCTTTGATATGACCTTCACCCAATTCTGTTACGAGGAAAATCTCTCTATGGCTAGGGTAAATCACAACAGAAATAAAATGACTACATAAATCAACTCTATTCTCAAGTATGCTATACAAACAAATATGCTAGCAAGACAAGATAAAAGTCCTACCTCGTCCAGACATTCGATGAAGTCCATCGTTGAGCACTTGACCCAAAACAATATACCTACAACTAGTCCTCAAAAACCAAGAAAAGAAAGCATACAATGATAATATATGATGTTAGCACATTCAATAGCATAATCCATTAATATACATAACAAATATGCCCATGGAATAATAATTCAAATATTGGCAAGATATCAATTGGACAGGAAAAGAGTATTTCTATTAATATATGATCAACAGAAGTGAAAAAGTTACATACTTTCGTGTCAGCATGGTTCAGAACCGAGAAACTAAGTTCCTTCTAGTTGGGCCTCCACCACTTCAATCCTCCACCAAAGAAAATCTCATAGAAGAGAGACATTGAAGTTCTCAATCAATAAGGGAAGAGCTTGGGGGTTGAACACTGTGTTCACACTTAAAGTACAAAGGGATGCAGATTCAATGTGAAGTGAATAATTCCTCAAGAGTAACTTTTCTCTCAAAGTTGAATTCTTTCTCCTCTTTTCCATAGCTCAAAATTGGCCAATTTATAGCCTTCAAATGGAACTGAAGGGCCAATTCAGAATGTTTCCAGTATATCGAAGGCCAAGGATCATAGATCTCTTGTCGTGACATGGAAACGCGACACCATTTTTCATTTTTGGGAAAAATTCCCGATGTGTGCAGGTTGTAGTGGTGCAACCTGCATATACACATGTTGTATAGTAGGCAAGGTGCATACATGTGGAAAAGAATGTATTTTTAGCTCTGGGATTTGCAAAAAGGGATGAAAAGTCTACATAGGGAAATGGAAATAGGCCTTCTGTGCAATATTGCATAGGGTGAGGAAAATATTGCTATAACAAATGCCCCCTAATGTGTGAAGTTAGAGGAGTATCTGTGATGGCCAAAATACATTATAAAAACCCAAAACTGGAGTGATGGGGAACTAGCTGGAAAAACTAGTTTCTCATTACATTATGCACTGACTTTGCATACATGGCTGCCAATATAAGATAGTATTCCCTTCTCGCCCGTCTTTTTTTGTTTTTTCATAGACAAATGAATGTTATGATACAGAGGAGGAAATGAGTGTCGCAAGTAAGCAAAACTATTTCTAGCAGTGGAACATACCTATTCTCAATGCAAGGAGATGCATGTGGGATATGGACAATAAGGGGAATGTTCCCTCCTGGGAATAGGGTGTCAAATTGCGAAGGATATAAACAAGGCTCTGCTTGGTTGAGGATGCAAAAACTATTGAGGCAAATGATTTATAACGCAAAGCGAGAACCATATATAGGATTAAATACTACAAGAAAGGTTATGAGATGCAATCACAACTTAACGCCAAAAAATGTCATTTTTCATGATCTTGGTCTACTTGGTTTGAAAAAGGGATAAACTTGTACCAAATGGATGTTATTTCAAATCCGATTTACGAGTGTGAAAGAAACAAGTTCACTCGGCAATCTTTTCGCTTTTTGAAAATGATTTGGAAAAGATATTAAATTAAACTCGGTTGGGAGTCCTCTAGGTATAGGGAACCATGTTTATAAGTGAGGAATGAGGCTCAACATAAATTCACATATTAGCTATAAGGGACTCCCGGTCCTATGGAAAAAATCTCTGCATGGGCACCAAATGAAGCAGAGGATTTAACTAGGGCACCCATGTTTGGTTAGTATCTATCACTTGATAACGACGCATCTTATAGCAGCTGGAAGGTTATGTGTCGCAACAAATGGGTTCATACCTAAGGCATATCAGTGACAATTATAGGACAATGCAACAGTGCATGGTGGAATGGACACCTATCCTATATTGTAGTGAAAATACCTTCACGTGGTTACGAACGGTCAACATAACATTGAAATCTGCAAGAATCCCTGGTGAAAACTACAAAAACCAACTCAATCCACTGTTGTATTAGTCCATTAGGCGAAAAAATGACTTGAAACTATAGAAAGTGGGTAAAAATTGTTATAAATAGTAACAAAACCAAAAATTACTATGTCATTTTGACTTTTTACCCAAATAGTGAAAATTGGACCAAAATACCTCTGATCTTCAACTGGTGATTATGGGAGCATAGGGCGATGAAATTAGAAACCGTTTGGACCAGGTAATTCCTCTTCCCCTCCTCTTCCTTTCTAGTGGATTAGAGTTTTAAATTAGGTTTCAAAATTTGAGTAAATTCGGGAGAAAATTGAGCATATCGGTGCACGCGGGATACCATTCATCGGGTCGCGTATACGTGAGGTTATACATGACTGTGTAAAATATAGGGAGCATGTATTCATCCCTATATGCGACTATGAATGCAGAAGCCCATGTACAAGTCTGTAAACAATGTTTTCTATGGTTGCTAACTCAAAAATTGACTTTTATCTGGCAAGATGGTGCTAGAATGGAGGGAAAGGGAGCATGAGGAGGGGATGTTGCTATGGATAGAGATCCGCAGGCCTAAATGGCCTTGAAAATATGTGGCTTGTATAAATTTTGGGCACTCAAAAGGATGAGGGCCCAGGTGAGGTTTCTTGAGATGCTTGTGGATTATTGGGATCCTGACAGTTAGAACTTCAACCTCGATGGGAAACTATTAAAGATTGAAGTCGAGGATATATACTTTTTTACTGGGTTATCATGTCGGGGTGAGGTGGTGAAACTCAAAGCCTGAGGATCTGGGAGCGGTATGAAGATAGAAGAGTAAATAGATGCTCACTGTGTAGCAAGGACCCTGAAGGTCGGGAGTCAACTCCCCATCTAAGAGATAAACAATCTTAGCCTCAAGATTATTTTCCTCGTGTTGACCAGGATCACAGAATTAGCTTCGTTACACCAGGCATCAAGTTCGTTCATGTTCTATGCTATATATTGCTTGAGACCCATAGTATATGATTGGTGTACCTCACTACTGGATAATATGAAGAGCCAGTTGACAGATTGTAAACAGGGTGGGAAGAGGAACTTCGGGTTTGCCTTTATCTTATGCATCTTTTTCTTCGAGAGGGTTCTAGTTTTGGGACCTAGAGTCGAGATCATTCTGAGAGGACCTCGCAATCTAGCCATGGCATGATGGACCGAGGTAATGAGATGGAAGAGGGGAGGTAGGGTGCCCATACCCTACAATGAGGATTTCTTCTACTGGTGGAGGTGATAGTTCATTACTCTACATGACTACCCCTATGCAGGGATTGACTTTAGAGGGGACCCTGACATGCCACTGCCACCAAGGACTACCTACTAGGACATAGGTATGTCAAATGTTTTTACATATTTCATTTTTTTGTATTTTTGTATAGTAAAACAAAAATATTTTTCAATGATTCTTAAGTACTCACTAGACACTTGTGTGACACAAACATAGTTCTGCAACAGACTGATGGGATTCCACGACATCATCGGAGGCACCAGGGAGATGAGGTGGTGAGAGGAGAAGCAGAGAGAGTCCTTCAAAATGTGCAGGGAAACCTGTCTTGTTTGACTCATAGGATTTCGATGATTCAGGTAGAGTATATGTCAGAGTCCATGCAACGGGAAGTGGTTGGTGTGCCTAGATCTTGGGTGTGACTCTTTCGGTGTCTTGCAAATGTCGTAGTTTTTTATCATGACACACATCTGGCTCCACAAGCGTAGATGTCATGGATCTTGTATTATCGGTTGTATATGTGTATTGAGGGAGTTAGCCCCAATTTTGTACTATAAACACCATATTTTTTGAAATATATATAAAACAGGGATCTTCGGCTTTACTTATATTACAATGTGTACATTGATGAGATGGTTTTCTTTTCTTTAGTTATGTGACAAATTCCAATCTCAAACGAAATTAGCATAAGCATCGAACACATAATTAGAACTCCTAGGTATGTGATAATAAGTAATAAAATCAAATTGTCATTCTAAAAGACATACCCATAGGAATTGTCAGAGTAAAGTAGGATCATGCATGTGGTAACTGTCGTTCAAATGACATACTACTAACTGGGAATCCAGGCGAACCTCTAAACAACGAATACCATATGAGATAGCATCATGCAAAAGTTCTATAACGAGGTTATATTCAACCACATTATTCATGGATGGCCCTATGCATACGCCACCTGAAGACACCAATAGACCCTCGGATGAGTAAACCACCCAAGCGGCAGAAGCCAAGATCCATGTATGACGAATGGCTCCATTGGAAAATCCTAAGTAGACCAAAGACTCCGTTGACATCTTCCAACTAAGGGAAAACTCGATAATCAAGTTGAAGACAAAAAGAAAGGGAAAAGGTATATACAATAAATTACATTAGTATACAAAGAGTTATTCCCAAGCATGGGGCTCAAGCATAATATATTTTCAAGTAGAGCCCATTCTTGGGCTCAACCAACATATTCCCTTCATAATATTCTAACTCATAGACTCATTTTTCTAAGACACGTCGCACGATATAGGGACCGTGCCACATGGGTTTAAAATTTCCTACCCCCAACAGTTCTTTGGCTTGATCTTATAAGAGGAACAAGTCACCCTCAACGTACAATCAAGGACAGATAGACTTATTGTACTGGACCTTGATACGTCTTTTGTACAAGGCATTGTTCGAGATCAGACTCTCTAGGTGTACAAGGCATTGTTCGAGATCAGGAGTGTCAGGTAGGAGTGTGATGGCCAGCTTAAGATAAGGGATCTCACATTCAATAGGTAATATCGACTCCACACCATGTACTAACTGGAAAGGGGAAAATTCGGTGGCAGTCTTGACCGAGGTTCAGTATGCCCAGAGCACGGGATATAGCATAATATGCCAGTCAAATTTACTCTGGCTGACATTTTTTTGCAAAACGGTTTTGAGAGACTTGTTGATGACCTCTACCTATCCATTTACCTAGGGGTAGTAAGGGGAAGAATGATCATGCTTAAATCATAGCTTGGATGTTATTTCTTCCATCATTTCGTTCTGAAAGTGACTTCCATGGTGAATGATAATCTCACTCGGGATATTGAACTGGACAATAATTTTAATGAAGACGAAGAAGGAGGAAGTCTTCCTGTCGTATTTAACTGTAGGCATGGCCTCGTTCCACTTAGTAAAGTATTTGACGGCCACGATAATGTGTTGATTCCACCCAACCGAAGTTGGGTTACAATCCATGAAGTCCACCCCCCACTTGGTGAAGGGACCGACGGTAATGACTAAGTGAAGAGGGGTCGGATGCGAGCACATTTTTGGAGTGAACACCTAGAAGGGGTGACACTTATTAACCACTTCAACACAATATTTAAATATATATGGCCAGAAATAACTGACTCGCAAAATTTTTTGGGTTGTCACAAGCCCAGATAGATGACCACCACAAGCACCATTGTGGCAATCGTTTAAAACTGACTCATCTTCCTCATGATTTAAACAACGACAAAATATATTGTCTACTCCTCGATGATACAAAGTTTTGCCGACGATAGTGTAATTCTTAGCTTGGTATCTTACATGTCGTTGGTCATCTCGCGAGAGATGTTGAGGGAACTTCAAGGTTTGAAGATAGAGAATGATGTATCCATACCAAGGGTCAGATGATGAGACAAGAAAAATGTGTTCATCTGCAAATGAATCAATATGGATAACATCGTCATCTAATCGTGAAAATTCAGATATTAACTCCACGAAGACTAGTGATTTCTTGGATTTCATAGAAGCGAAATCGAGATCAAATTCTTGTAAAATGACAATACATGTATTATTTCCCCCCCCTATGATATGATTGGTAAGGACGTATTGAAATGGATTAACATCGGCAACCACAGTAGTCCTACAAAGCAATATATAATGGCATAAACGTTGGACTGCGTGAACGAAAGCCAAAGCTATCTTTTCAACATGAGAATAATTGAGCTCAAGACCGACTAAGTTTCAACTAAGATAGTAGATGACGTGCTCACAGAGCTCATCATCCTCCTAAACCAAAACCATATCGATCGTCTCCTCAGACGTGGCTATATAAAGAAAGTAATCCCTATTGTAGTCAGGAGACTTCAAAATAAGTGTCGATACCAAGGCTTTCTTCAAAGCATTGAGGGACTCTTGGGATCGCTCATCCTAGATAAAAGGGGTGTCCTTCTTCAAAAGATGCACGAAACCCTTAGTGATACTGGCATAGCTTACTATAAACTGACCTAAAAGTTTAGATTTCCCCTATAGACCTTGAAGTTGTCGAATAGTGTGTGGGGGAGGCAATCAAAGTATTGCCTCAACCTTTAAAGGATCTACCATGATCCCGGTCTCAGAAACTAGAAATCCCAAAAGATGACCAGACCTAATGCAAAAGATGCACTTATGAGGGTTCAATCGGATTCTATAGTAATGAAATATTTCAAAAACTAGTTGAAGGTGCTTAGAGTGATTGGATCTCTTACGAGAGTGAGCAACAGTATCGTCAAGGTAAGCTTCGACTATATGCTTAAGATCATGGAATGCAAAGGTCATAACACGTTGGAAAGTTGCTCTAGCATTTTTAAGGCCGAAAGGAATCTTTCGGTATGAGAAGGTACCCAAAGGACAAATAAATTCCATCTTGTGTTGATCCTTAGGTTTAATTTTAATTTGGTTATACCCTAAAAATTCGTCCATAAAAGAAAACACTTCGCTTCCTGCACACTCATCGAGAATCTGATCGATGAAAGTCGTCAGGAAATTTTCTTTAGGACAAGCTTTGTTTAGGTCACGAAATTCCATGCATACACAGATGGTTCCTTGCTTCTTATTCACAAGAACAGGATTGGAAACCCATTCATTCAAGGGAATCGGGTAGATAAAGTTAGCATTAAGTAGTTTCTCTACCTCTTCCTTAATATCAAGGGTCTTTCGGGGATTGACAACTCTAAGACATTGTCGAACAGGCTTAGCATCTAGATAATTTCTAATATCATGTTTGACAATAACAAGGGTCAATCCCTGGCATCTCTTCATATCACCAAGCAAATACATCTCGTAATTCCTTGAAGAGTTCGGTGTAGATCGAGATTTCTTCTAGCAAACAATCTGCACCGATATGTATGTTTTCAATATTTCTAGGGGTATGAGAGCAGGGATGATTTTAAGGATGGAAATTTGTTTTAAAATGTAGAAACCTTGGAGAATCTTAGTAATCTATCATATGCCAACTATAAATGTTTGGCAATATTTTTGTAAAAATATTCAAATTTCTAAGGATTCTATATAGTTTGTATAACATTTTGGGGATTTTTAAGGTAAAATAATTTTATTCTATAGAATTTGGGTGAATCATTTTTAGAATAGCGAATCGTTTTTTGGGAAAAACCATGGAAAATTAGCCCATGAGCGAAATTTAGCCCCTAAAATCATCCATGTACGAGAGATATTGATCGTGATGGTAGGAGAGATACTCGCCATATTTCCTTCGGAATAAATGTCATGTGTATCAAGTGGAACTATGGCGTGACTGACTATCTCTCTCAAAGTAGATTGAAAGTCATCTTGTTCAATTCTTTCAAGATTTGGGATAAAATAGGAGCGATGATGCATCTCATCCCAAGTTTTGTCAGAACCATTCATGGCATCGATGATAGATTCATTCGAGGGAAAAGTCTCATCAAGGCAGTCATGTGAAAAATACAACGAAGTGGCCCACACGAGCTTAAACACGGGATCCTCCTCGTCTGTCGGTGGGGTAATAGGATCGAGATCGGTGGAAGAGTCAAGAACATATTGATATACAATATTCGTTCTTGATAGTTGCATGTCCATTCTAGCATGTGACTGACCTTCACCAGATGAATTTGAGGAAGGTAGGGTCCAAGGAACATTAAAATAGGAAGTGCGGAAAGGAACATAACTCCCTGACGAAATGCGCCTAATGGACATGGCTTAACCGTGGTGAATCGATGCCATGAAGTTGAAAGTACTCATAAGGTAAGAATACATGAAGACACTAATATTCTCAATTTTCGGCTGATAATTATCAACCACGAGGATCGACGATCCAACAGATGCATTGGGACTAGCATACGCAAAGGATAACTGGTCGATCGTCACGATCTTCCCATTGGGTGGAAAACAAAGAGTGTGGAAGATGGATGATACGACGACAGTCATAGCATAGGTCCAATTGCTTCCTAGTAACAATTTATAATAAAGAGGTGCATCAACTACCTCAACATCCACCTCTATCGTCTTCCCACCTAATTCGACTGGAAAGGAAGGAAAAATACCATGAGGGAAAAAGGAACGACTTTCAAAATCAATCAACATGGTCGATGATTGAGAAAGAGTTGGAGAGTTGATATCTTTCCAATAGATCAGGGACATCACACATGTATCAACACCTTCATCAAAAACTTCACGTTTGATGGTATACTTTGAGTACCCCATGTGGATTTGGAATGCCACATGGTAAGGCAAGCGAGGCTTCACATCTGTGATGTCAAACTTGATAACTTTCGAGCCACTGGGGTCTATAGATCCTAACATAGATAGCAAGGAATTCCTCTATGAAGGACACATCTGGAGTACCTCCAGAGTCAACATCGCACAAGAGGTTTGACCCAGTTCCTCAACAATAGAGTAATTTTTAGCGGCTCTAGCATTTGGATTGTGGGTAGAGTGCTTGAGTACTCCTTTGGGAATACAAGGTGGTGGATCTATTTTTTCAATATGTAAAGTCATCTCCAGAGGAGGAGGAGGAGATTCTAGACCAGGTATAGCCTGTGAATAACTATAATCGCGAGACCGAGTAGCTACATGAACTTTAGCATTGACCATATTGATACACAAATGGTCACTATCTTTTGATGGGGGGTTTTGACTCCCACCGGCCGCATTTCTGGAATTTGAGGAGCTCAAGGCCATGTGTTGGTTATGTGGGAAAGGATTTGTCACCACAGTGGGCGATAGAGATAAGAGCCTCCCAACTTTCGCAAGTTTGGGGCATAAATGAGTAAGGTGATTGTTTGTACAAACCTTATAGGGAAAATTCACCTTACACTTTTCTTTCTTTCCCTCTGCAGCATTATTATTCATCTTCTCATTATTGCCATTGTCCTTGGCTTTATTATTATTTCTCCCACCCTTACGATTATTATTACGTACTTTCTTCTTATACCCACCTGGTTGTTGGTTACCATTTGGGTCGATCGATGACTGCACAGAATGCACATCTACCGACTGAGTGGGATTGGAAGACATAGGTGAAGCTAGCCCTCCTGTAGACTGGTTTAGAGACAACTCTTTCAAATGGTTTTTCACCGAGTCTACATATTTTACATTGGCGGAGCCTACAATGCCATCGACATGAGGTCCAGGATTTTTTCTAGGGTCATAGGTTGATCGTGGTGCATCTAGAAGAATGTGGTATAACATCTCAAACTGAGCGTATATAATATCTAATTGTTGGGATTTTAAGATCGCTTCTTCCTCAGTGGTAACCCCATATGTAGCAACTTCCTTCGAGATAGGAGGTTTCCAATACTTAAGGAACCCTTCTAAAAGAAAGGTTGGGGGTATGGAGGTCTTAATCAACCTCTTTGGTCTATTCCACTCTTGGATATGATCTGAGATATGAGTGGTTGTGTCCTGGCATAAATTTGACAGAATTTATAGGCCAACATCGTAACGAACCGACAATTGGAAGTGGTTGAGGAAGACTAACACCATCTAACTAAAGGTCCCATATGCCCCCTTATGTAGCTCTATATACCATTTCACGGCGACCCCAATGAGGGTGCATTGAAATAATCTTAACCGAATGGAATTTTCATTAAGGTAATTCGAGGAGCACCATAGGTGAAAGGTAGTAACGCGATCACTAGGATCCTTGCCATTCTTACCTTCAAATTTAGGAATGTACGAAGGAATATTGGTGGGGACGGGGCCATGTAGGATCATGACACAGAGGGTCGTTCATCAACTTCGACAAGTCTGGAATATTAAGAATGGACAGAAAAGGGAGATGAGGTTGTGGCATCTGGCCCCAAGTTCCCTGGAAATATGATGTTTGAGGAACTGTATCCCATCCATGGTTCTGGTAAGCACCATGGCCCTACCCAGGATTGTAAGACCCTCCTCTAGGCTGATTCATAAGAGGTTGGTTGGGCATCATCCTAGTAGGAGTATTCTGATGGGGGTTATAAAATTTTCCCCCAGTTGGAGTGGCTTCGGGTTGGGGGTTTCCCAAGGTGTGAAACTGACCTCTTCTGGGTGTGAATCTGGATTATAGAGGTGGATTCACCATGCCAAATGTGTTTTTCAGAATAGACATTGAGGAGGTGAAGGTATAGGACGAAACTTGAGAATAAGCTTGTCCGCCAGGTTGGTTTCTCCACCCAGAAGAAAGAGGATTAGACCCAGGGTTTAAAGAAGGAATGCCTCCCATATTAGGAGTCGTTTGAGGGATTTTAGAACCACCAAATGAGAATGGAGTATAAGGAGGTGTAGTGCCCTCAATTCCAATGCTAGCATTAGGGACAACAATTGGGATGGAGTTTTAAAACTATGAAGTAAAATTTGACATACCATAGGAAAAAGGACTAGAGGCCATAGGGATGGACTGAACATTATAGCCTGATGAGTGACCAAGAGACCCAAATGGGTTTGAGGAAAGAGATTGAGCATTCACTATAGGACTGGAAATAGTAATGAAAGGTGCCTCTGGCACTACAACCATTGTGGTTGCAGGAGTCGAAGGGGTGCCATTAACTATATTAGGTGTGGGAGTCAAAGGGCTCCCAGTATTCTGAAGACTTGGCTCAGTACTCATCACTGTAGAATCACAAGTCTAAACAATGGAGGTCTATGTACCACATCTAATAACTCTACGCCTTTTAGAAGGCAAAGACTCGAAATCCAGTGGTAATTGTAACAAGCAATGGGACCAGTGGGGAGGATGGTTTGATTCCACGATCACTTAAGACTCAAGATACAAAAAATAAATCCTAGGGCCAACTAGTAATCAAAGAGCACACCAAAAATCAAATGGCCAATATGCACACAAACGGGGTAAAGTGGTTGAAAGGGGCCTCCCTTCCTAAAAAAGGTATGTCTCGCCCAAGAGGGGCTTGAGACTCCCTGCTAAATATCAGAGGTAACATAATCAGTTATAAGGGCCCTCGCAGGCTTAACAACTAGTCGGTCAGATCCCCCTGGAGAGGTAATCCTCCATAAAGGTTGTGTGTTGTTTGACCCTTATCTAACTCAAGGTACTTGCAGAATAACCCCTTCAAGTAATCTATGTGGCACCTAAGTCAAGCAACTAAGAAACCAATGTATAACCAATGCACAAGAGAGCAGTTGTAAGTCAGGTCCACCGTATGGGCAGGGTAGCAAAGTCCAAAACCTTGAAAGCATTGCCTCTCATGAAGGTAAGGGCACTAGCAATATCCCCAGATACAAATAGATCACTAGAAATATCTCTGACACTAAGAAGGTATCGGGGGGATATCCCTTCAACCAACCTCGCGCAACCTTGTGATTAACTCCGGTGTAAGTGGAGCCTCCTGATATTACCAACTATACAATGGATTTCTCCACTCCCTTTGTTAGACACATATGTTGATTTAATAGCCTTGGAGAAGTTTACTCACAAAATCCTATTCCAAGGCACTAAATCCTAAGCTAGTTTGTGCACCCTAGAAAATAAAATCGTGACTAATCAATTTTAAATTATGGCATTAATTTTAATGCCGTGCTTACTCAAAAAGGTATGGTAGTGAAACTCATGATGTTATGACTCAGCAAGTAAAGTAAATATGAATATAATGAAAAGTCCTAACTTCAATTTTCAATGAAAGTTATGCTTCTTAAAACAATGCAATTTTCAATTTCAATTCTGCAATTCTGAAGTAAAAAAAATGCAATTTTTCATTACATGCACTAAGCTAAGTGATAAAGACTCAAAAGATCAAAATGCCTAATATTTTTGTATTTTCAATATAAGAAAAATGAAAATGCATGGATTGAACAACAACTTGATATATACAAACTCGATTGTGTATATAAAGAGACAACTCAAGTAGGATACCAAGGAGAAAAACACCCAGTCCAATGTACAAGGACAATCAAAATCAAAAGGTGATGAGAAAGACTCCGCCCAAAAATTCAACCAAAGACAGGTTTCCTGTCATTCCACAGACACTTAACAGTCACTACAGAGACCCAAGAAGACTAAGCAATCAACAAAACCTACCCAACAACCACCAAATCCAGCAAGCAAGAAAAAGAGGCTAATGCACATGATTGTTCAGGGAAATAACGTGTATGTACACAACTTGCAGAAGGATAACACATGTATATACACGACTATCAACAAAAAACCCACGTATATGTTTAAAAAACACAGCTAGGAAAAGGAGAAGGTTGAAAGACTCACACCCAGAGTGAAAAGAGGTTGTCAAGCAATGACACGACAAGAAACACAATAGGAACGAGAGCAATCTAAGGAGAAAAACACTCCAAACCCTAAGAAATAAGATTTTATCCCTAGTATGGTCGTCAATTATTTTATGAGGAAAATCTCTCTATGGCTAGGGTAAACCAAAACAGAGGGAAATGACTGTAGAAATCAACTCTATTCTCAAGTATGCTATATAAAAAAATATGCTAGCAAGACAAGTTGAAAGGCCTACCTCGTCCAGACGTTCGATGAAGTCCACCATTGAGCACTTGACCCAAAACAATATACATGCAACTAGTCCTCAACAACCGAGAAAAACAAGCATACGGTGATAATATATGATGTTAGCACATTCAATAGCATAATCCATTAATATACATAACAAATACGCCCATGGAATAATAATTCAAATATTTTTAAGATATCAATTGGACGAGAAAAGAGTATTTATATTAATATATGGTTAGCAGAAGTGAAAAAGTTACAGACTTACGTGTCGGCACGGTTCGGAACCGAGAAACTAAGTTCCTTCCAGTTGGGCCTCCACCACTTCAATCTTCCACCAAAGGCAATCTCATAGAAGAGAGACAATGAAGTTCTCAATCAATAAGGGAAGAGCTTGGGGAATGAACACCGTGTTCAAACTTAAAGGACAAAGGGATGCAGACTCAATGTGAAGTGAATAATTCCTCCAAAGTAACTTTGCTCTCAAAGTTAATTATTTATCCTCTTTTCCATAGCTCGGAATTGGCCCATTTATAGCCTTCAAATGGAACTGAAGGGTCGAGTTGAAATGTTTCCAGTATATGGAAGGCCAAGGATCATAGATCTTCTATCATGACATGGAAACCAGACACCATTTTTCATTTTGGGGCACAAATCCATATGTATGCAGGCTGGAGTGGTGCAACCTATGTATATGCATGTTGAATAGTAGGAAAGGTATGTACAAGTGGAAAAAAATGTATTTTTAGCTCTGGGATTTGCAAAAAGGGATGAAAAGTCTGCATAAGGAAATGGAAACAAGCCTTCTATACAAGATTGCATAGGGTGAGGCAAATCTTGCTATAACACATACATAGACTTCTAGAATAAGTCTACTTACATTAATAATAATTTCATCATATAATTATCACAAGTATGAATTTCCTTCACAGAGATGACAAGACCTCTCAGACCAATTTGAGTAACTTGCACAACAAAATTGAGGAGCGCACACCCTTTTTAAACTTGCCAACAATACAATGGCATGGATTGTGATCATGTCCCTTTTTTGATCTCATCAGGTGTGATGATGATCCATGATACCTCGTTTGATATGACTTTCATCCCTAATCTATGACTCGACCTTGACACATAATTCCCTAATTTGTGACATGATTTTAAACTTAGGGACACAAGAACCTTTACAAATCTTCAGCATGATGGACTCATATACCCATTGATTGTGTATCATGAGATAGACACAACACTTTTTTACTCAACCTATGAGTTAACTCTCTATTGACATGCATATTACCTTTATTTGATAAAATGACCCAAGTATTTTTTTAGCCATCTCATAAGACAAACCACACACTGTGAATCAATTAGGAATGTCTTGGTCTTCTCAAGACCAAGGTTTTCAAACTCTAAACAAATCTCTAACTCTAACTATGAAAATCATGGTGCTAACAGAACCAATGTTGTAATCTAGGGAATTGTATACAAATGTTACCAATATTCCTTCACACAAAGAAATATACAACAATATACTAATAAATAGTCACACACATATAAAAGAGATATAAGAGAACACAAGGTAATGGAGAGACCAACAATAAGTAATTTATTATATATCACAACAATACTAAGATATCACCACATTGTTCTTTGTTACATGCATATGTATACTCATAATTTAGTTACCAAGTCGTTGTAACCGTCTAACTGCTTGGGTCGGTAGATTTACTTACAGACTCGACTACATTTCCAGTTGACTATCCTTTTAATATGGTCAATTGTCGGGTCTAGTCGACATGGTCTACTAGTCGTTCCAACAATTACTATGGTGATTTTTACATATTTAGTGTAAAGTTCATATGGAATTATTTATGTTGACATATTAGAAGCCTATTAACCTAGTTATAGTGTTCTTTTTAACATTGTTGGGTATTATCCATACTAAAATAGTACCTACATTATGCAATATACAATTTATGAAAGAATAATTTTTTTTGTTAGATGAATAGGTTATGTAACCTAAAAAGATATTGGTATCATAAGTTATTTAATTAATAATATTGGGAGTGTTTCCTAGGAGGTCGGTGTGGGTGGGGTCATTTATGACCCTATGGGAAATGTAGCACAATTATATGAATGGAATCTAGGAATGATGACCAATAATCAAGCAGAAGCCTACAGATTATTAATGGGCCTTAAACTATTCATTGCACTTCAGATCAAAGAATTGACAATCCT
>JZKD02S1761908.1:178739-191794 GCA_000966675.3 Picea glauca | reverse complement strand
ATATCTAACCAAATCTTCATATGAGCCACCAATTCCTTAAGTCACATCAATTCCATTAAAGGACGAAATACAAGAAACAAATGGAAACAAGCATCGTAAGTCATTCACACACAGGAAGTACAACTCTCACGACCATCTCCCTCCCTCGAGAGATGTTTGATTTAATAAATTTGTATGCATCAAGAGAGGGATGTGATAGAATTGGCCAAAACAATCCATACCCATACAGAGGAGTACAATAATATGAAGAAGTCTCTTAAAATTAAGATAGATTTGTTAATAGGCACCATGATATCTCAGAAGGAATACTTAGACAAATTATCCTCCCAAATATGGGCCCTCCAAAATCAAAGTGTCACTCAACAATCAGTATGTCCTAGCAACAAGACTCTTGTTTTGGTCAAAAATTCCTAGTGGTTGCAGCGGGAAAGTTCACCTTCAAAATTTGAAGTGGCTTAGAATCTTCATGTTCCATTTCCAAAGGATCAAAAGGGACCAAAGGACGAAGAATAAATTGGTACCTCTACGCATAGACCAATTAATATGCAGTAAATGGCATCCTCTTTGAAATCCCCAACAAGGTATCTCACATGTATATGTAGAGTAAATTTGGTACATTGTCTTCATAGAAATCTTGTTTCAGTTATAATTAAGATTACAAAACAATATAAAAATGTTGTGAACAATAAATCCATGGTGAATTACCTTTATGTAACATCTCTCTGCATGCCTAGTTTGAATTTTTTTTATTCATACAAATCTTTTCCATCGATTGTTAAAAAAAAACTTGGGAGTGTTTATTAGGGTGCATAGCACATTGAAAGGAATAGAAATGCATAAAAATTCAACAACAAAGACTAATCCATCCTCCTTTCCAATATAATTAACTCGTTATATTTGAATACATCAAGGAATTATATTCTTAGTTGTAAAGATTTTAAGCATGTTATGGAGAGATGGAAAAATCTAGTCCCATGGGATCAAAGTAAAATGTTGGAATTTTCATTAAAAATAATATCTATTCAAAGGAAGAAAATTGTGTATGGTTTAAAATTCATTGTGATTAGAGAATTGAATAGAGGAGTATTAGTTGGTCATTTTGAAAGAGATGAGACCTTTAGTCTTTTTATGAAATATATTTTTGGCATAGTTTAAGAAAGGATGTTAGCATGTATGCTGAAAGGTATGGAATTTTCATGGTTAATGGAATACGACAAAATATAAAATTATACATATATCATTATACATACCATGGAAATGCATTTCTATATATTTTGTTCTACAATTACTTAGAAAACAAATATTATATAACTTAGTGACTTAGTGTTTGTAGTAATGGATCAATTTTCTAAGAAACAAATATGATATGATTTAGTATTTTTTTAGTAGTGGATCAGTTTTCTAAAAGGACACATATCGTACCTTGTAAAGACTAATGATATGAGTAATTGTGCAAATATATTTTTCAAGGAGATGTAAAGATGCCTGGATTACCAAAATTCATTACTTTGTATAGGGATAAAATCATTTATATAGAACATTATGGAAGTAGATTGAAAAAAAATTGTACTATATTTTAGTGAATCTTCCACAAACTAATCTAAAAAAGTTCCATATGCTAAAAACCAAACTTCCATATGTTGAAGAATAACATAATTTATAAATTAATTTTTAATATAAATAAATAATTAATTAAAATTAAATTAATAATAAAATTATATATAATTTAAAAAATTATGACAAAGGTTACTTCTTTAGATACTTTAAAATCAAGCATAAAATCTTTGAGTGTACAAAATCTTTAAAAGAAACCGTCCATAATATTTGCCAAATAAAGATATATGTTGGAATATGTACAAGATCTCTAAAAGAAACCGTCCATGATTAATATTTGCCAAATAAAGATATGTTGTAATATGTACGCAATAATCTTGAAAAATAAAACACTTATTTCCATTCACTCACGGAAACGCAATTTAGATACTTTTACTCTTCACATGGGTAATGATGGTTATGTTAAAGATTGGGAAAATCGGTGTAATAACAAAGAGATAAAAATAAATTATATTTTCAGTTTTTATATATATACATAAAAAGATAAAAATAAATTATATTTTTAAATATACAAAAATAAAATAATTAAATAAAAATAAAATATATTTTTCAATATTTTATAAATTAATTATTTAAATAAAAATAATTATTTTATAACAGAATTTAATAATTTATACATCTAATCATTTCATTTTCCTTACTATAAAAGCTATTAATAAATTTAATCATTAAAAAAACTCTTTTTACTTTCCATTCTCAATTCCATCACTATTGCTTTGTATTTCCTCCTCCACCCAAAACCCTCCCACATGGATCGTCACTTCTTTGACAAAGTCCGCACAAAGCTTTCTAATCTCAAACAAATATAATATTGAAGACCTATTGAAATGGTTCTCAATATTGAAAGACCTACTTTACTTTGAAAATTAAAACAAAGTTTTAAAATTGTTGTATTAACTAACTAAGCTAACATCTCACTTTTTAATATTGAAAGATTTACTTTACTTACTTTGAAAATTAAAACAAAATTTTAAAATTGTTTTACTAACTAAGTCAACACTTCATTTTTTTTTTAAATATGTGTTATTCATTTCAAATAATTTTAATAAATAAAAATAATTTCAATAACTTTTTATTAATTAAACTCTTCTAACTTTTTTTCTTAAACAACTTCATCATGTAATATACTTTTCTTCTTAGCATCACCTTTTTTTTTCACAAAACTCTATTTTCATAACATTTCAAGCTATGTGAATTGATAATATATCATGATAGCTCGACACCTTTTGCAAATTATTTATAAGGATGGGAAAATCACAACTATAACAAATATATGTGTGGAGTCGTAATTTAAATGTTTTACGAAATGATTTTTTTGTGACAATATTTTTTGGGGATTTTTGTTTGAAATCCGGCGAGAAATCATTAGATCCACAGATTTAAGTGATTATTTTTATATAATCTGAGCGCCCCAAGAGTTTTTCAGCATGTTGAATCCATTTCTGCATTCAAAAATGGATTTAAACAACAAAAAATAATAATTTCATGTAGATTTATGTCGTCGAATTTCGACGAAAAAACTTCATTTCATAGAACAGTTAGACAATGCCTATGTGTGGATGTGGATGTGTTTAAAAAATATATACATGGTCTGTGATATATAAGTTTTTTAATATTATTATTTAATTAAAAAAATAATATTTTTATTTTTTAAATTAAAAAGAATATATATATATATATATATATATATATATATATATATATATATATATATATATATAGTTAATAACAAGGATATTTATCAGTTATTCACAAATGTAGGATGATTCATCATTGTTATTCAAGGAAAACTAGGTTATATGAAATAATTGATTAGTGGTTCATATGGGGGTAGACTTCCACTCATGTCAAATGTCTATAGGTCTCAAGTCGTTAGCATGTTTCCTTATGTCCGAAGAAGATGATCTCTTAGCCAATCAGAAGCAATTTTAGGTCTTACTTCAACATCAAAAGGTGGTTTCAACCTAGATAGTATCCATAAGAAAGTCAATGTACCGTGTGGTCATCATCGTGGCTACCTCCAATGAGATAATGTGCACATAACCTTAATCCCATACATGAAATGAAATACTACCCCTAATTTCACTTTAACCTCTTGCCCCAAAAGAGCAAAAGTTCATTTTATGTTTAAATATATTGAAAATGAATTATAAAAACCAATGCTCAAGTCATAAAAAATAATGAAAATACAATATATATCATAATGAGATTCATAAATCTTATATGCCAAATAAAAGTATTTTCCTTCTAAAAGGAAGAAAGATAAACTTTTCATTGCATTAAGAGAAAATAGGTGCATTCCATAACCCAGGCTTATAAAGATGTATAATGTTCATGTCTAATTGATGATATGTTCTATAAGTCAACCCAATATAATATTTTTAACAAATAAAAAATTAACAATGTACTATGGATAAGATGTATGACATATATTATTAATGTAATAATAATAAGTTTAAGAAAAGAATACCATATATTAATGCACACACATGTGAGTGCACAAATGTGTGCACTTGGATAGCCAAATAGACTAGCATGAGTGGTTGACTACTTTGATCTTGATGTAGGAGGTTTTTAGGTTGATCCCCTATGACAATTGTCTATATTGTGTGCTTCACTTTATCTCTCTACTAGGTCAAGCATCGTAACCAATGCTAGTAGTTTATATTAGATCTCATCCACAAAATGCAAACAAGTGAATAGAGGTTTATCCACAATGTTTTCCTTTGAAAAATTTATACACATATGCAAACTAAGAGATCCATCTTAACTAGAACTTTGGATGAGATGTGTTATAATATAAACCCATAGGGTAAATGTCATTTCCTCAAAACCCTTGAATGGTGCCTAGTGTAAATGTTAGCAATGTATATGTATGCCTATACCCAAGGGGCCAGGGACAACATGCATGCTTAATCCCAAGGGACCCAAGTTAATTCCGACCTCATGACTTTTTGGCCATTATGGCTTCAAGTTGAACCACTTGAACTAACCCTTGGGGCTATATACATGTGATGATGATGATGATGATGATGGTCATTCTCCACTAAAAATCAACTTTAGTTTATTGGACCTTTAAAAAATAAGCATGGAAACTAATTAATATGTTTCGATGTATTTTTTTATGACCATAGAAATTGGAGATAAGTTTTCCAAATTTTATTAATATGGATATTTTGTGGATATTATTTTCTATGAGGGTGAGGGTGAGAGGTGACAAAATAAGAAACAATGCAGGCAAGAAAACATAGTAGACAGATCATGAATGAGAATGTGCAGAGTATTATTCATCAAGGGAAAAAAGTTGAGCTAAATAAGCCCCAACAAATCAAGAAGATCAAGAACCTGACAGGAATCCTAACAGACTCCTACAACTGGCAGTGTACAGTCACCATTACATTGAGGTTTACAACTAACACTCCCTCTTAAACTCAACGTTGGAGGTTTACAACTAACACTCCCTCTGTTAAGTACCTAAGAACTGAATACAAAAGCACCACAATAGATATAGAAGAACAATATGCAAAATTTCATTTATTACTATCAAACCCTTAGGATAGGGAAACACCATACAATGGATCCTATTATGGAAGGGATCATCTCTTGTTCACTTGCCTCTTCAAGGGGGCTTCCTCCTAATGAGATTCATCTCCAAATACAATATTTCTCTTCATATCCCATTACATTTCTTGAACCCCTTTATATAGTGCTACCACCACCTAAGAACATTCTAGAGAAGGAATCTTCTAGAAGTAGAATCTTCTAAGAAGTCATCTTACATTTATTATATCTAACTACCCATTTATTATATCTAACTACCATAGTGGGCCTTATTTAATAATATAGTGGACCTAATCCACCTAACATTGAATGGCCTCCACTATTATCACTATGGGCCCTTTGGCCTCCCCCACTACCTCTCTAGCTACCTTACTTTCAATCCCCCTTATGAAAGCATTGTCTTCAATGCTTGATGTACAACCATATACCAGGGTCCCATGGATAAGTGTGGACCATAGTGCTGAAGTAGACTAGAGAACCAGGGTCCCATTGAGAAATGGAAGCCACCATGTTGAAGTAGTCCAACCGCTATTATAAACCAGGGCTCCATATCCAATTGTTCATGTGAACCCCACATGGAAAATATCGACACCCAATAACCTATTGGAAATGATGCTCCCAATACTGATGCCTATTATGTGGATCCAAATAAGAATATCCATCCACATAGTGGGAGAGAATCAAATTTGAATCTGGAAGGAACAATACCATTGTAGAATATGCAGGTTGGATGCTGGTAATCATAACTAGCTCCTGATGTGTCACATTGATGTGCTCTACAGAAGGTGGAGTAGAGTCATCAAATAAAAGATGGAAGTGGGTGTCATCCCAAAAATGACAACTATCCATATACCAATCATCACAATCGTCCTCAAAATCATACCAAGCATATATTTCTTGATTATATTCATCCCTGATGTCCGCCATAAGAAATATCTCCTACATGTTATCCAATGAATCTTGAATACTATGAAAACTATCATTGAGGTCGTCTGTGAGGCCATCTACAAAGTCATCCAATGTGTTATTCAATGTGTCATACAATTGGGATTTGAATGCATCAGTAATTTGTAGAATTTATTTGAGGGTTTGAGAGGAAATAGCAATATGAGCACCCTATGAGAAGTTATGAACTCTGCAGTCCCGCAGCCATCATGAAAAAACCCAAAAAATAGAACAATAAATTACCGCAAAAAATTGTGGCTTTTTTCAGAAAAACCCTGAAAACTATTGAATTTAAAATGCTCATAACTTTACTTCCAAGACTTTGTTTTGACTGATTTGTTTTTTGAAATTGGGTATTTTTCCGAGAGGAATTCAAATAATGGATTTTTGTTTCCAAATTTAGCTTGTAAAGCTTCATATTTGAACCTGAAGTGTGATGCCCTCTTTTTCTTCCCTAGAAAAATTCTGTAAAAAGAGAAAAACATTCTTCCTTCTTTGGCCAAGGAAAGTTATCTGGTACCAATTGTTAAGTACTTGATAACTGAATACAAAAACACCACAATAGATATATAAGAACAATATGCAAAATCTATGTTATTACTATCAAACCCTTAGGGTTGGGAAACACCATACAATGGATCCTATTATGGAAGGGATCATCTCCTGTTCACTTGCCTCTTCAAGGGGGCTTCCTCCTAATGAGCTTCATCTCCAAATACAATATTTCTCTTCATATCTCATTACATTTATTGAACCCCTTTATATAGTGCTACCATCACCTAAGAGCATTCTAAAGGAGGAATATTTTAGAAGTAGAACCTTCTAAGAAGTCCTCTTACATTTATTATATCTAACTACCCATTTATTATATCTAACTATCATAGTGGACCTTATTTAATAATGTAGTGGACCTAGTCCACCTTACATTGAATGGCCTCCACTATTATCACTATGGGCCCTCTACGCCCCCCACTTGTTAAGTACTTAAGAACTAAATACAAAAACACCACAATAGATATAGAAGAACAATATGGAAAATCTCTTTTATTACTATCAAACCCTTAGGGTAGGGAAACACCATACAATGGATCCTACGATCCTCTCCTTTTCACTTGCCTCTTCAAGGGGGATTCCTCCTAATGAGCTTTAGCTCCAAATACAATATTTATCTGCATATCCCATTGCATTGCTTGAACCCCTTTATATAGTGCTACCATCACCTAAGAACATTCTAGAGGATGAATATTCTAGAAGTAGAACCTCCTAAGAAGTCCTCTTACATTTATTATATCTAAATACCCATTTATTATATCTAACTACCATAGTGGGTCTTATTTAATAATATAGTGGACCTAGTCCACCTTACATTGAATGGCCTCCACTATTATCACTATGGACCCTCTGCGCCCCCCCCACCCCCCCAACTACCTCTCTAGCTACCTTACACCCTCTTAAACTCAACGTTTACAGACATCAACACTGATGAAGCCTAAGTGCTACATTTTGAAATAAAAAAGAAATTCAAAAATGCAAATGTTTGTTGGTCTATGTCTCAGCTAGGCTTACAATACATAACAATAAAACTAGAATTCAACTTTTTTACTTGATTTGGGTTTCTTCTTTCTCTTCTTCCAAACTTTGTATTGTTCTAATCTAGTCATTTTTTTCATTTTGGCGTTGATACTGAAAGCTCTGTGCTTTGTATTTTTTCTTTGTCATTGTAACTTCGTATTCAGAATTTGATCAAGTTTCTTATTCCTTTTTCTTTCATCTTCTTCTGCAACAAATTTGTCTTTGACAGTGGGTTGATGCCACCACTACAAACTATCATCAATGCCTTTCACATCTTGGGCTACATGGTCAACGGACTGCTTCCACATTAACACAGAATAAAATCTGATTTCTTCAAAACTCCATTGCATGAAAATGGTTTCAAACTGGTCTTAATTGAAATCATCATCCATGTCTTCATCTTCTTCTTTTGGCTGCACACCTGCATACTCAAACAACTTGTCAATCTGATATATAAAATTATAACAAGAACCATATTGGTTCTATTCTTTATGTTCTTTCTGAGAGAAGTTACCATCATCATCATCATAGATTGATTGTTCAATCCATTTCAAATTTGCATCAACATTATCTTCATCTTCAATTGCTTCATTGGCATCCATAAGTGTAGTAGCTTGAATGATATTGTCATCAAACATTCTTTCAAGAATTGCTTCTGTAGTCACCAAATCATCCACTTGGTTCTTAATGCCAAGTAGTTTTCCTCCTCCAAACATCAATTCATCAATTTTCTTCTTCTCTTCCATTATTTGAAAGTACTCATCATAAGACAGATTATCGTCATCAAATTTAATTTCAAGATTTCTTCCCTCTGTTTCAAAGAGGCCAATTTTTGCACAATGTTCATCAAAGATCATTGATGTTGATCCTTTGTTGTCATCAACAAACACTATTAGAATCATTTTATCAAATCTGGTTGTTGTATTGATAGCTTCACCATCAATTTCTGCAATTTTCTCATGCTCTGCTTCACACATAGATGCACCTTATTTCTCTTCCTCTGGTAGTTCTGCTTCACACACATATGCTCCTTCATTATTTTCTTCCGGTATCTCTTCTTTAGATGTAGATGCTTCTTCTAGAGTGGAAACATTCAACAAATTATTGCTCCCTCTTCCACCAGACTCTATTTCCAGAATACTCCAAACTTCTTTCAAAGATGTTGTTGTTGCAACCTTGTCCAACATACTGTCATCCAATGCTTGTTGGATGAGCTGCAATGCTAATGCATCCCTTTCCTGATCATGTAGATTATGATAACAGTCTACAAGACACAAAAAAACATTCATTATAACAAACCAACATTCAAAATTCTTACCATTATACTATGGTGATAATGGTAGATTCATGCTCATGTTGCTCCAAATATAATCAATTTTCATCTGATCTACTTCATGTGTGAGCGCCTTAGGTACAACTAGAACCTCTTCATTTGTTTTTGTGAAATATGCTACCATTTATTTATTGTTCTCTTTCCATATATGTCTAAGATCTCTTCTAGACTTCTTGAGTCATCTTTTTTGACCCATGAAAATGTTTCTTGGTTGTTCATTCACCAATTCGATCACACTTGTGGATCTTCTATTCCATTTCATCACACTGATATCGCTTGATGCAAACAGACAACAAAATTCAAGCTCTAGCCTCTTTTAAAATTAGATCTACAGGAAATTTCATGTTACCTGGTATGGATCTTGCTAGATCTGATTATCCGAGCATAAGATATTTCAGAGTTAGAACTCTGAGTTGAGTTCTTCATTGATTAAAGCCCTTTAATGGTGGAATCGGGCTATCTGAGTGTACTCGAGAGGCAAAAAAAATTAAATTTCAGATTCTCATGTGACAAGGGGTTGAGAACCAAGTTCTCCGGAGGTTTGGGCGTTTTGACACGTGAAAGCCTCAGTTCCTCTGAATAGTCGAATGGCCGAATAGCCGAATTGTTGCAAAGATCAATAGTCCTCATTCATTTGAAATCAATGGTCCAAAATTACTTTGGGAATTCAGGCTTCAGGCCTTTTCAATGCACAATACTAACAATCCTTTGGAGTGTCGAATTAACGAACTTGCGAAGTGCGGGATCTGACGATCTACGTGTCTTCTGAATGAATGGTCATGATCCTCTTTGGCCTTCGAGAGTTTCCGTCTCCAAAGTGTCGAATCGTCGAAGTGCGAGATCAACTTCCACGTGTCCTTTTGATTAGACGGTTGAGATTTACTTTGAAATCCCAGGATTTGGGAGTTATGAGATGCAAAACACCACAAACCTCCGAAGTGTTAACTTTCCGAAGTGTCATATCTGTCGACACATGTTCTTAACCTTCAATAGTTCAGATTGACTTTGGGCTTTGGCTAGTTCTCGCTCCAATGTTTCACTTCGGAAAACCCTCCAGAGTGCTAAGCCTCCGAAGTGAGAGATCTGGTGCCACATGTCCTCGTTGATGGATGGTCTATATGAACTCTGGACTTTGGGCCTTCAAGAGTTCTCTCTTCATGCATCTGACTTTCCTCCAAAGTGGCTATCCTTCGGAGTGATAGATCGGTTGACACTTGTCCCCCGCTGATGAACGATGCAGATGAACTCTGACCTTTGGGAGTTCTTGATCCACACTACTCACCTTTCCTTCGGAGCTCTCAACCTCTGAAGTGAGGGATCTCTTGCCATGTGTCCTTTTGCAATGGATGGTTGCAATGAACTTTGGGACTCTAACACTTCGTCCACACTCCAAATCCTTTGAAGTGATTTCTCTCTGGAGTGCAGGATCTGGTGACACCTGTCCTCTCAGGATCAGACGACCATATATGCTTCGGCTCCAGTGATTTCGGAAGTTTTTCTACCTCCACACTTGATTTCTCCTGGAGTGCCTTTTCACTGAAGTGTAGGATCCACTAGAACGTGTTCTGTCTGATAGACAATTCAGATTGACTCTAACTCCCTGCTGCTTCAGCGATTTTGCGACCACCTCGTCTAGAAACTCCCAGAGTGTTGTTGGTCCGGAGTTCTAGATATGTTTCCACCTGTCCGTCCTGATGATGGACGATCCTAATTTACTTTAGGAATTATGTTCTCATGCGCACTTGAAATATTAAGTTATGTGCACCTTACCTAGATATGATGTTTGTCGATTCTCCGGGATGATTCTACTCCAGACTGTATGATCTACTGACATGTGTCCTCTTCTTGGATCAACGGATAGGATTTGTTTCGGGCTCCAAAACTTCGGGAGATTTCAACTCCTCTGCAACGTTTGCACGAAATACGTCAAAATACGCGAAGTTCGAAGGACTTTGATAGTTAAACCCTATGCACTTTTTCTTGATCTAATGACTATTTTTGCTCTCGTCCAGATATAACAACTAAAAAATGCTTGCCTTTTCTGTGTGCTCTTCGTCCTTTCTGAGCTTGATTTAATGGCCCAGATTTGTTCCCACGGTCAATCTTATGGTTTTTGTAGATTCTCCTCTGGTACTTCTGCATATTCCTATTAACGAAGGATTTCACAAATATTTAAAGGCTTCGTCCTTTGAATCTCCTTCCATAGTGTTGCCTCCACGTGTTGTGATGTCTCCAACAATCTTTTGAGCAGACTATAGTCTCCAACACTCCTTTAGTAGACTACAGACTTCTCTCCGGGCTTTGTGAAGAGTCTTACCTCCCGTGCTCTTCCTCCTGGGATCGGGATACTCTCCAGGAACTATGAAGAGTCTCACTTCCCGAGCTCTTCACTCCTTGGATCAGGATGCTCCCTAGGTACTGTGGAGAGTCTCACATCCCATGCTCTGATACAATGACAAAACAAGAAACAATACAGGAAAAAAAATAGAATAGACAGATCGTGAACAAGAATGTGCAGAGTATTAATCATTAAGGGAAAAGAGCTGAGCTAATTAAGCTCCAACAAATCAAGAAGATCAAGAACCTGACAGAAATCCTAACAGACGCATACAACTAGTAGTGTACAGTCACTACTACGTTGAGGTTTACAACTAACAAGGGTGAGGATGGGGTGGAACGAATAATACAGAAAACATATTATGTTTTATCTATGAGATTTGGTGACAGGAATAATAGAGAAAACATAGTATATTTTCTCTATGAGATTTTTACATTTAATTTAGTACTCAAATTCGTTTTTTAATTCATAACAATTTATTCTTATTTTAATAATATTTTTTTTTTTAACATATTACGTTACAAAGATAATTTTAATTTATACATTCAAAATTTATAATAATTTAATATAACAAGTTTTTTGTTTTTTGTTTTTCTTCTTCATTACATCATTAATTTTTTTAATTGGATTACGATATCATTAAAACACATAACTTGTTTTAATTTGATGATTACGATGTCATTAAAATAAAGGTAACAAAATTATCAGAAAATACCTTATTGATTCTAAGTTAGAGTAAAAATTAATATATATAATCTCCTCTTTAATATCTTAAATGACTTTATTGTGGAGATTTCCTTCTAATGTCCCAAGAAGGAAAAGACACGTCCCCTTCATGGTGATATGGTGCATATGGAAATACAAGAACAAGATCTTATTTGAAAACTGGCAAAGACAAGACTCAGCCATTGTAAAGAAGATCTTTTTATCAATCCAAGAGGAGAGGGAAACAATATGAAAGAAGAACTTATGGGACTGTGGGGCCTATCACATTTGTCTAAAACTCTGATTTTGAGCAGATTAATGATAGCCAAAGATTCCAAAGATACCATTGATTGGATTAAAGGTGCCACAAACCTCAATTGTATCTATCTCAGACCTTGGCAGCAAAAAATAAAAGCACTTCAAGAGAAGCTTGGAAGTGTAAAATACATTCATGTGCACATAATTTACAACCATATTGCAGATCAACTATCAAAACAGGCGTTAAATTGCTCCTCGAGATTGCTTTATCTTGAGGAGAATTTAGATGAAGTTATAGTGCACATAGAGAAAATCCCACTGTTCTAATCATAGTATGATTTTTACAGCCATCATTCTTGGATACAAGTCATTGTTATAACAATATACTAAATAAGATAGTAAGTCATCTTCAAGGATGATATAGATACATATAGTTTATAGTCAAGGTACTTGAAACTTTTGTTTTTCTCATGGAGAAATATGAAGTCAAAATTAAAATGTTAAAATATATGTAATTATAATAGTTTCACTTGATTCTTAATAGAATAGCAGTGAGACTGTTTTTTTCTTCGTGAAAAAAATCTTAAACGACTTTATAGATACTTGAAACAACACGGGAAAGTGTGTAATAGAACTAAAGTTTATTTTACGTACACATAAAGATTATTATAAAGATAAATTGTATTGAAGTAGTTTTTTATTGAGTTCTTTAAAGTTGGGTAGTGATTA
>JZKD02S1761908.1:164222-178495 GCA_000966675.3 Picea glauca | reverse complement strand
TATATTATTAGGGATAATGTTTATCTTAGTTTATTATTTAGTAGATTGTTACTTAGTTGGATTTGAGAAGAATGGTTCAACTAAGTTTGCTCTTATTTTAGTGTGTAGTTGAGATATTCTCTTAACTAGTTGATTCTGTAATTAAGGTAGTTTATTTATCTTGAAACAGTGTTTCATGTATTTATATGTATCATTACATTGATTTAATTAAGCATTCAACGCATCCTTGTGTATAATAAACTCTACTCTCCCATTTTAATATGGCATCAAAGCAATACTAGGTGTGACTCCCTTATGGGAGTGCCCAAGAACATGCATAGAGTAGAGGAGTAGAGTAGTGTGTGGATTGCTACTATGTGTTTGTACTTATGTTTGTCCGTCAAATTGTTAAAGTGTTCAAGCTATTTGGTGTGTTGATTTGAGAACCACCAGGGAATATAAGAATCCACTATGAGATAGAGTCATTGCTTCGCTAGTGTATTAGGGTATGCAATGTTTGTGGAGAGAAGGGGTTGGCAAGGGATCACATGTGAAATCGACCCACCACGGATCAACCCCGCAGAGATAGATTATCGTCGATCTGATTGTGGCTTGGAAGAGAAAGCCATTGGAGAGAGTGTACACGGATCAATTGATGTGTGGTGAGCGGATTGAATTTGGCTAGTTGAGAAGTACCTACGTCCATCTTCTTGAGCGATCAAGGACTCCAAGGTGGAGGAAGGAGTTGTTGTCTACATGGTCGCATGGATTTGTGAGCGACACACCAGATGAAAAAAGGAGAAATGTAGAGTGTGATGGTATGGAGCATGTGAAGGAGCCACTAGTGCAAGAGTGACAAGTTGTGTGGAAACAAGACAATTATGATGATAGCCCACTCATATAACATGAGAAAAAAATGTACAATATGCACGAAATAAGGGTATATGTGCTTTAATTTGAAGAGAGTTGTGTTATTTGTTTTTATGGACAAGCTAATCATTAATACCTTTTGTTAAAAATGGTGGCTTGTAAATGCACAAGGTGCGTTGGGATGTTTATGATAAGGTGTAACTATAGCCTAAAGTTGATGAAGGTGGAAGAAGTGAGAGTCTTCAATTCAGGGGGAATGTTAGATGGAAGAATCTCAGAGTGTGTGGGACCAAGTTATGAGTCTCAAAGTGTGTGAGACCAAAGTATGATTAAGGGAGAATTTAATATATTGATGAACCACGTAGATGAAAAACAATCCATCTACCGAGATACATGGGTACCATCCATTGTACTCACCAATTCTCTAGGAATGATTTTCAACTAGATGGTTCATCAATATATTAAATTATACCTTAATCATACTTTGGTCCCACTCTCTTTGATACTCATAACTTGGTCCCAGGCACTATGAGATTCTTCCATCTCACACTCCCCCCCTCAATCCAAGACTCTCGCTTCTTCAACGTCCATCAAGTTTAGGCTACAGGTACACTTGTCACCCTCATACCTCTCACAATGGTCTATTCCAAAACTTGATCCACATCCTTTCTATGCATAAGAGGGATAATTTTGTGCAAATACACACCACAACACTTATGCCTAAAAAAAAAGGACACGGCTTACAACAAACCAGGAGAAATTAGCTTTCCTATGGCTAAGCTTTACAACTTGGATCAAATCTCTGGGGTGTCGGGTACAACCGATCATGCACCCACTGCATCGCATATGTATCATTAATTCAAGTACAAAAAGAATTCAAAAACTCTCAATAAACTACAATCCCATTACATATACCCAATATATATGTCCATTACAACACTAAGATCATTCTCATCTCATTACCATGACACTTTCTTCACCTCTTCATCTCAACTTTTCCTTCTTTGTCTTATTCTTTCTCTTTCGAAGTCGTTCACATACTAGGAATCTTCGTCTGCATTTTCAAATTTTGATTCAATGTCTTGGATATCCATATTTTACCCATCAATTGTTAGAGTCATGAATTCTAACAAAAACAAATATTGATATAATGAGGTCACAAAGCTCAATATGTATGCCAACTTAAATAATTCCAAGACTTAGAAACAAATAATATTTAGACAAATATTTCAAATGGACCCTATTTGTCCCAGGAAGTCTCCCATTCAATTAAATAAGAAGATTTGACATTGTCTGAAAGACTCCAAGGATTAGGAAATCACCCTCGATCTGCTTTCCATGAGAAATGAGCACTCAATCTATTCAATAGAGAAGATATTCAAGAGAGAAGAAATTGAGATTTGCAACTAGACACTGCAACGCTTCTCACCTAATTTTCTCATCTTCTACATGCGAGATCAGCTCCGTCACTTATGCAGTTAATGACTCAACCACCACCCACATCTCTATTAGGTAGTAGTTCACCCATCTCACACATTTACACATATGCGGGAAAAAATAACACATCCACAAATAAAATTCTGTACAAACCAAATCTCGATGCTTCAACTGGAATGGGCCAGAAACAATTCATTTATAATCGAGCCTAAAATGAGCTCCCTTGGGTAACTAGTGGGCCCCACCTTTAAATTTCCACACTTAAATTTGTACTCCAATAACCAAGTGGAAGTCTAACTTTTCAATAACAATGAATATCCCACTGAACTATAGTAATTGAAAATTGGCCCTACAAATAAATATGCATGCCCATCTATAATGAATCATCTTAGACTCCTTGTAGTGTTCTGAGTTCTCAGGTTTGATGCCCAAACATAGTGGATCAAGTACAAAATATTAAGGGGTCGATCCATCAAGTTGAGTGAGGTAGGGTTGGCCATGCATCCATTTGGTAGACATTCTCACTCTACTTCAATTTTAGAGACCCAACAAAAGGTTTTTAGTTGGTGAGAAATACCATGATTTTGTTGAAGAAAATGCCTCTGCAAACACAATTGGTGCTACAATGCATGAACATCCCACATCATTTTCCTCTCCAAGATTTGGACTTTGAATCCCTCTAGAATCACATACTTTCCTCCACGTTGGATCCCGAGTTTACCAAAGGGAATACCCATGGATTCTGCAATTCTCCTGGATCCATCTCAGATCTCCAGACAAGGCATATTCTTCTTCATTTTGAAATGAAATAAAATGATCCACACACAAACACAATATCCCATATACTTGCAGTGTTATATTTGATATATCATTGTCGTCATGCATATTGACAGGTGAACCAGAAGCTCTGAGCAGTCACTAACACATATATTGAAATTAATAGGCTGAGTAGGGTATCATGAGCCCACTACCACTGAGACCACTGAAATGATTCATGGATGATAACCACGAACTTGGAGGGATATTTTCAAAGACACACAAACCACCATGGAACTTCTTAAACACTACCACAATATCATAAAATGATGGACAAACAAATGCTTGTCACACAACAATCCACTCTCAAAATATCGACTCTACTCTCTTCATATTCCTAGGCTATCCCATGAGGGCGTTAGACCTAGTCTCACTCTGATACCATATTAAAATGAGAGAGTAGATATTATTACACACAAGGATGTGTTGAACACTCAATTAAATCAAGGTAATGGTACATATAAATACATGAAACATTTCCTGAAATAATGATGCATATGTGATGCAGGGGGTGCATGATCAGTTGTGCCCGACACCCCAGAGTTTTGGTCCAAGTTGTAAAGATTATCCATATGAAATATTTAATTTCCTCTAGTTTGTTGTAATCCCTATCTCTGTTGTTCATGCATACATGTCATGGTGTGGATTCACACAGATTTATCCCTCTTATGCATAAAGAGGATGTGGATCAAGTTTTGGAATAGACCACTATGAGAGGTACTACGGTGACAAGCGTACCCATAGCCTAAATGTAATGTACCAGATATGTTGTATTAGCAGAATAGAGAAATAATGCAGAGAATATCACCGAGATAGCAACAAGATACTAAAATATTGCATAGATAACAATAGAACAACAATTTATATGGAACCACAACACCAGAATTATACCTTTATTGATAGGAAACAATGTTCACTTGCCTCTGCGAGGGGGAAACCTCTAGCAGAGAAGAGATCTATTACAATAATTTTCCAATAAAAAACTTCTCATACCCTCTATTCCTATTTATACTAAATCTATCTATCCCAAAGAACAATCTAGAGGAAGATCCTTCTAGAAGTGAAAGCTTCTATTAGGTTTTCTTACAATTGACTTATTCCTCATTGCTAGGCCTTATTAATATTGACCTTTATTACATGGAAATATATTATTCTACCAACTTGAGGGGTTAGGTAGGTTAGGTCCCTAACATGCCCTCCCCCTTAAAATCAACCTTGTCCTCAAGGCTTGAGATGAGGAAATTGCTACAGAATGCTAGCTGGCTCCCAGGTGGCATCAATTGGAGTTGTATCTTTCCACTGAACTAACACTTCTTTGATGGTGCACCGATGAAGATGACACTCACATTGGTCCAAAACTTCTTGTGGTTTCAACCAAATGGATCCTTCTTCATCCAACTCGGGAAGGCTGGTTTGATTTTTTCACTTAGTTCCAATCACCTTCTTTAAGTAGAAGACATGAAAAACAGGATGGAGCTTGGAAGAAATAGGAAAATCTAACTAATAGGCCACCTGTCCCACGTGCTTGAGAACTGTGTAAGGACCATAAAATTTGGGCACCAGTTTCTGACAGTGCTCAACCTTGAATGAAGTTTTTTTATAAGGTTGTAGATGAATAAATACCTGGTTGACTTCAAAAAATTGACGTTTTGAGGGACCTTGATCGACTTGTTTCTTCATGCAATTCTGAGCCACTACTAAATTATCTTTTAGGGTACGGAGAATAGACTCTTGAACTGTAAGAGTTTGGTCAGCCACCTGAACCTTTGAGACACCTAGAATGTAGGAGGGAACAAAAGGTGGCTTTTGTCCATATACTGCTTCAAAAGGAGTCATGTGAGTAGTTGTATGGTAAGAAGCATTGTACCACCATTCAGCTAATGGTAACCATTGATCCCATTGATTTTTCCTTTCAAAGGAAAAACATCTCAAATAAGTCTCCAAACACTTGTTGACAAATTCAGTTTGACCATCAATCTGGGGATGATAGGCAGTGCTGAGATGCAGTTGGGTTCCCTATAGCTTGAACAATTCTTGCCAAAAATTGCTGGTGAAAGTGGGGTCTTGATAAAAAACAATAGAATGAGGCATTACATGAAGCTTGAAGACATGATCCATGAGAATTTGAGCCATAATGGTTACAGTAAATGGATGTTGAAGAGCACAAAAATGAGGATACTTGGAAACATGATCAACTACCACCATGATTACTGACTTATTTTCTGATTTAGGTAATCCCACAATGAAATCCATCGAGATGTCCCTCCAAATAGTGGTTTGAATAGGAAGTGGTTGGAGTGTTCCAGGGGATTTGATTTTTTCTCCCTTGTTACATTGACAAACATCACATTCTGCCACAAAAGTGAGAATGTCCTTTTTCATACCATCCTAGAAAAAAGAACGTTTGACCCTATCATAGGTTTTGGTAAACACTGAGTATTTTGTTGTGGGAGTAGCATGAAGCTCAGATAGCACCGTGGATTTAAGTTGTCATTGTTTAATTAAATGCAAACGACCTTTGTAGAGAATCTCATAATTGTGCCAAGAGTACCCTGGGGACACTGGAGAATTGTCTTGCAACTGCTGGATCAGATGAAAAATTTTAGGATCTTGTATCCATTCTTGGAAAACAGGTTGAATCCAATCTAGGACAATGAAGGATAGTGAGAAAAGTGACCCTTCATCTTCATATTTTTGAGAAAGAGCATCAACAACCACATTTTCTTTGCCTTTCTTGTAAATGATCTCATAATCATATCCAAAGAGATTAGTTACCCATTTTTGCTGCTCTAGATAGGAAGGTCATTCCTCTGAAAAATACTTGAGGCTTTGATGATATGTCTTAATTTGGAAGCGTTGTACCAAGAGATAAGGGTGCTAGAGATCTATTACATGCAGAATAGCCAACATTTCCTTTTAATAGATTGATTGGCCCAAATGGCGGTCTGAAAATTGTTTCCTCATAAAGGCCAAAGGTCTTCCCTCTTGCATAAGGACTACTCCAATTCCTCTCCCAGATTCATCACATTCTAGGACAGAGGTATTTGTGAAATTAGGAAGGACCAATATCAGAGTAGTGCACGTAGTTGCCTTCAATGCTTGAAAGGCCTGATCAACTACAGGATTCCAAGTGAAAGAATTATTTTTAAGTAGAGAAATGAGAGGCACCACAATCTTTCCATAATTCTGAACAAACTTCCGATAATACCCTGTTAAACCCAGAAAACCATGCAATATTTTGATAGTCTTGGGGCAAGGCCAATCCTACATGGCTTCAATCTTCTTAGGATCCACCTAGACACCAGCCTTGCCAACAATATGACCCAAGTACTCAACTTCTGAGGCGCCAAAGGCACATTTAGAGTATTTGAGGAAAAGTTGATGTTGAGAGAGTAGATGAAGAACTTGATTCACATGGGCAAGATGGGATTGCCAAGTTTTACTATAGATGAGAATATCATCAAAGAAAACTAAGACAAAATGACGGAGAAAAGGATGGAGGACATGATTCATGAGGATTTGGATGGTGGAGGGGGAATTACACAGGCCAAAGGGCATGGCCAAGAAATCAGAGTGACCCTCATGAGTTCAAAAAGAAGTCTTGTGGATGTCAGCATCTTGCATATGGATCTGGTGGTAGCCAGAACACAGATCAAGTTTGGTGAAATACTGAGCACCACTCAACTCATACAAGAGATCATCAATGACAGGAATGGGAAACTTTTATTTGATGGTTGGTTTATTGAGCGCACGAAAGTCAGGACACATGTGCCAAGTACCTTATTTCTTAAGTACCATGATCACATGAGAAGAATAAGGGTTGGTACTGAGGCAGGTAACACCCACTTGGAGCAATTCCTACACGATTTTCTCAATTTCACTATTTTGGGCAAAGGGATGACGATAAGGAGAACATTGGGAGGAAAACTGCCAGGAACAAGGGGTATGGAATGATCATGAACACCACAAGAAGGTGGAAGTCCCTAAGGAGTGGAAAAAACAACTTGGTGTTTGGAGATAATATCTTGGCAGTCAGGATGCATAGAGGGTGTCTCAACCACATGAATAGAACGAAGTTGAGAAATAATATCGGAGTGGCTTTTCTTGAGGAGTTTATCCATGCAATGGTAACTGATGATATCAAGAGAACTAGCTGTGAGACCTTGGAAGTGATACCTTTTTCCCTCATGTTGGAATTGCATGGTTAATTCCTTAAAATCCATAAGAATGGGACCCAAAGTGTGCAACCATTCAACACCTAGCACAATGTCACACCCGCCCATTTCTATGGAAAAAAATTGAGATTTCAAGTGGTAATGTCCAATTTGAAGACATACATTTTCACAACACCCACCAAATTTCATGGAATCACCATTGGATATCATGATTTGAAAATTATTGACAACAGGAATACAACAATTGGTTTCCTGGGCAATGTGACGATGAATAAAATTATGGGTGCTACCATTATCAACCAAGTTGATGACCTTCCTATTCTTAATATAGCCAATGAGATTGAGAGTTTGGGGAGCAGAGAATCCAGTGAGAGCATGCAAGGAAATGAGTGGTTCAAATTTAGGTGAGTCAGTGGGCTCTGGGGTAGCATCGGTAAGGGAGGGCTCTTCAACAAGTGGAACAACCACATATTCTTCAGGAACATCTTCGGAAATGACCATAAAAAATTGTGTTCCTTACACTTGTGCCCCATAAATATTTTTCATCACAATTATAGCAAAGACCCTTCAATTGGCGTTCAACCATTTCAGCCCTAGTTAATTTCTGGACTTTGAGGGGAGTGAAAGGGGGTTAGGATTAGTGGGTCGAGGGTGAGGAACAAAAGAGGCTTTTTTTTCTAGGAAAAAACAAATTGTTTGGCCTCTTTAGCACATGTAGTAGCGTCCAACCAAGTCTGATGGCAGGCCATGAGAACCTAGGATCCGAGTTCATCCTTGAGGCCATTGATAAAGCATTCATGGAAGAAAGAATTTGTCATGCCCTCAGTTCAAAAATACAAATGCTCAAAAGCACTGATAAAGTCTTCCACTGTTCCTGACTGTTTCAATTTCGTAAAAAGACCGAGATAGTGGGAATCAATATCAAAGAGGGCATAGAGCTCTGCAACAAACTAGGTCCAGGAAATATACCCCTGACGTGAAATTTTACAACATTTCCACCATTGCCAACGTTCAGGATCTAGATAGAGGACAGCATAGCGAAGTTTGGACAACTCGTCAGTAATACCATGCAGAGAAAAATAATGCTCCATTTGAGTGACCCAACTCATAGGATCAGAGCCATCAAATTTATTGACCTCTACATAGGGAATACGGGGTTCACGATGAAAGGAGTTGGAGTGAAAATGCAGAGACTGAGAGGAATAAACAACATCGGGTTGGTCTGTTGAGGAAGGAACCATAGGGAAGTTCAACAATTGATTGACAACAGACTGGAGGGTGGTAAATTGGGTTGTGAAGTTGGCTTCCATTGTGTCAAATTTGTGTTCTACTTTTGCAATGTGGGAATTGGTAGAGCCAATATCAGATGTCATATTTTTGATGAAGGCATGGGCTTGATTGAGGGAATCTTGGAGATATTGGTTGTGAGTGGTGGCCATTTGGAGAGGGGAAGTGCAGGGAAGGGAAAATGGGTAGGTGGGACCACAAAAAATAACTTATAAGAGATAGGTATCATGATGATTAGCGCGAGAAGGGAAATAAAATGGAATAGGCGACAAAATAGGGAAATTTGGAAGGAGTTGGGTCCACTGAAATAAAAAGGATATAAAATGAAGGGTATGACTACGATCAAGGAGAAAAGGGGAATCCAATGAGATAGGTCCCAAATAAGTGTGTCGACGAGACTACTATACTCATTTTTTTTTCTCCTGCGGAGTTATACTCTGACCTAAAGAATACTGCAGTGAAAAAATGCCCAAATGCTTAACAGGAAGAAATGTGTAGTAATTTCGCAACCCGAATGTAGGAGGCATAGTTGCATGGAAATAGATCTTGTTTGTTCTATTTTTTTTTACGTCCCAAGGGTTCTACATTCAAGGGTTTTCCCTATGTTATAGCTCTATGATATACATGTGGGGTCCAACAATAGTACTGAACCCAATATCTCAGGGCACCAACTAAGGAGGCTAGACTGTGCCATTAGCCGTACTACTCGACTACCCAGGTACTAGAGAGTATCTTCTCGAGTGTTGTTCTCGGTGGCACTATAGCAGTCAGACAGTTGATCAGTTTATCTATGGAAGGATTAAGTAGATCTAAGATTATCTGTATACAGGTGTTGTCTCATGCGCTACCACTCAAAGGGGTACCAACAGGGGTTACAAGGGTGGAAAATAAGTGTGTGCTTAAGTACCACTTGTATTTACTGCGTGTATTACTCCCCAACCATGGGTTTATGCTCGTAATGAAAGATATTTGTAGCTTAAAGACGTTGGAATACGTCTCTACCCTAAAAAAAAATTAACCCACAATTTTCTTCCAAGGAAAGTGCTCTGAGACCACTTGTAAGGTACCAGATCTATTATATTAGAAGAATAGAGAAATAATGTAGATAATATCACTGAGATAGCAACAAAATACTCAAATATTGTAGAGATAACAACATAACAACAATTTATATGGAACCACAACACCAGAGTTATACCTTTATCAATAGGAAACAATGTTCACTTGCCTCTTTGATGGGGCAACCTCCAATAGAGCAAAGATCTATTACAATAATTTTCCAAGATGAAAATTCCCATACCCTCTATTCTTATTTATACTAAATCTATCTATCCCAAAGAACAATCTAGAGGAAGATCCTTCTAGAAGCGAAAGATTCTATTAGGTCTTCTTACAATTGACTCATTCTTCCTTATTTCTAGGCCTTATTAATATTGACCTTTATTACATGGAAATATATTGTTCTACCCACTTGAGGGGTTAGGTAGGTTAGGTCCCTAACAATAAACTTGACGAAGGTTGAATAAGAAAGAGTCTTCGATTCAGGCGGGAATGTGAGATAGAATAATCTCAGAATGTGTGGGACTAATTTATGAGTCTCAGAGTGTGTGGGACCAACGTATGATGAAGAGAGAATTTAATATATTAATTAACCACGTAGATGAAAAGCATTCCTAGAGAATTGGTGAGTACAACGGATGGTACCCATGTATCTTGGTAGATGGATTTATTTTTATATGGACATCAATGAACAATTTTATGCAGGTACAAAACAAGAAGAAGAAGCAAGTTCAAAGATGAATCCCATAGTGAAGAAATCCCAAGTGAAGACAATGCATCAAGCTATATGAAGTTAGAAGCTAAAGATGAGGATATGACTCAAACAAATACCATGACAACAAACACAAACAAGTAAAAGGAGATTGAATCAAAACATAAATGTTAAGGGGAAGTGTTAGAGATAATGTTTATCTTAGTTTATTATTTAGGATATTGTTAGTTAGTTGAATTTGAGAAGATTGGTTCAACTAAGTTTGTTCTTATTTTGGTGTGTTGTTGAGATATTCTCTCAACTAGTTGATTGCGTGATCAACATAGTTTATTCATCTGGAAACAATGTTTCATGTATTTATATGTATCATTACATTGATTTAATTGAGCGTTCAACGCATCCTTGTGTGTAATAAGCTCTACTCTCCCATATGTATGTGTGTGTGTGTAGTGTTGTCTAAATGTTCTATGTTTTGAAATTTTTTCGTTGGAATCCAACGACATAAATCTTGGAAAAATTGTAATTTCCTATTGTTTAAATTGCATTTGTGAATGCATAAATGGGTTCACCATGCTAAAAAAGCCTTGGGGCACTTGGATTATACAGACTTAATCACTCAAATCTACAGATCCAACCATTTGATCGAGACATGCTGATGGGTCAATTGTCTTTGATGGTTATGTTTAGGTCATCATTATGTTATGTTATCAAACAATGTGTTAGTAATTGTTGTTGTAACAATTACTAAGTGTTCTAAGTGTGTATTTAATGTGTTTTACTTGTTGAACTTTCCATAATAAATTATAATATAGGTCACAACCAAGCCAGACACCAAATTGGTGTATGAGACCCCATTTTTTGTGGGATAAGGTGTAACATCCCCAACCACCAACAGGCCTAGAAATTTCACCTTGAGATGTCTCTCCTTGATCTGATACCATTTTGTGACACCTCGACCTTAAACCAATAGGCCAGGCCATGCCACCAAATAAATTTCATTCTCTGATACCATATTTATTTATATACATATCTATATAATGCAATTAAACATATATAGCATTATGTTCATACTACTATTCATGCAGAAATAACATTAAAACATACAGGCATCATACAGAGACAATTCTAACAAAATTATAGCTTGATTTCAAGATACACGTCATACAAAGAACATATATTTGGTACTTATCTTTTAATAGATGATGACCAATTGCGTGCAGAGCTCCCACGAACCTTCCATCCTTAGACCACATTGCTCATCATGCTTAGCAGTGGGTCACCCCCGAGTTGGGACTAAACTCCATTAGGAAAGGGATTCATAGGCTTGGCAAGGAGAACAACAAAGTCACATAGATCAATAGGAAGGACTTCATCCCAGGAGCCAGCTCACACTAACATCCTACAACCTCTCATTCCCCACATGCCTATCCCACCCCAAGAAGTGTGCCCCTTATCTACTTAACAGTCCCTTGGCTGCCCCACTTCCCTTCCAGGGCTTCAACAATAGGCCAGATAGGAATTCTCAGAGCACTATAGCTGTCATTGGGATCCCTCTGGGAAAATCATTTCCCCAACAACCTCTCTCACCTGGAGAGAGTTTCTTACAGGCCTGACAACCTGCTTCTTCAGTCCACGGGCCTAAAAACCCATCTCTTCAAATCCATAGGCCTAACAACCTGTTTCTTTAGTCCAAGGGCCTGACAACCTGCCTCTTCAAATCCACAGGCCTGAGAAACTACTTCTTTAGTCCAACTCCTAAGTCAATTCAAGTAAGGGTGATGGAAACAAAAAATTTTGGTATAGAGCAGATGATGGCAACAAGGCACGCTCAATCAAGAAACTGTGTGGGAAACAAAAAAAAATCGTTAAGGAACGATACGACTCAAGCAAGGTAAAGGTGTGATGTGCTTCATAGGAAAATTACGGGGTAGCTCAAAATCCCTACGGTTCTAGTGCACGAGTGATGTAGGGTTCGACGAGGAATGAAATGGCTCCCTCTGTGAATCAGTGGTGAATCAGGTAAGATGGAATACTTGTGAGAATGGCGAAGATTGTGAGAATGGAAAGAGAAAACCCCCAATGAGCTGGCTTTCCCATCTATAAACTGCATGCACCCAGGTTGACACATGTCTTTTTCAAGCTGCATGAGCTCCACTTAACACTCATTCCCTTTCCCCGAGAACTTAGAACAACATAGATTATGTCAACCTTATCCTTTTGGACATAATAATATAATATTATCCCTTTAGAGGTAATCCCTCTAGCTTAGCCCCAATTCCTAGACACTTAGCCCCTTCCCTTACCCTGCCTAGTGGAGCTTAGTCCCCCATAAATCTTTCTTCGTGGTTGGTCTACATGCAGCGGTGTAATTTTATAAATGATGTTTGTATTTACATATAAAAAAATAGGCTCATTGGCCTTAAGAATCTAGGCTCTCCGACCTAATAAACATATAAGTATTGCAGTTTATAAACACTTGGATCACCATCCTATAGACACAATTACAATTCAGCAGGGGCTCAGCCTTGGGGTGTTACAATCCCCTCCCCTTATTTTTGCATTGTCCTCAGTGCAACTTATTTACACCATCACAACAAGATTTCCAAAATCTTCAAAAATATGTGGGTACTCTGCCCACATAACATCTTCATGCTCCCATGTTACATCCTCAGGACCATACCATGTCCACTGGACTTTTACAATCCCTATGGATCGATTCTAGAGTTTCTTGCTTTTTCGGTCCAGTATGTGCACCGGATGCACCAAAAAAATTCTTTCTTGCTCCACCTGAATCACATTCCAATCAATAACATGATTGGCATCAGGTATATATTTCTTAATAAATGACATATGAAATACATTATGTGTAGGCGTAGATGTAGGAAACGCAAGCATATAAGCTACTAGACCAATCCTGTAACACAATGTTTCCCCCAGTCTGTAAAAATAACTATACTGACCAAGAACTATGGCAAACTCAAAGATGTGAATGTGTGATTTTGAATGGACCTTAGTATAAAAGGTCGACGAATGTAAATAATGTTATGAATATATGTTGCAGGACTGTTGGGAGGGGGATGTGCTGAAAAGAGACCACGATGGCTGATGAAATGTGGTGGAAGGCACTTGGAATGGTGGCATTAACTTCCACCAAAACAAATACCATATTTGGTCTTCACTAGCCCGAAGATCAAGAGCGGCTCACTGGCCTTGAAATGAATTACTCGCTAGGTTGGTAGGTGAAGAGGCTCCTCATGAGTTAATGAGGGATGGGGGTGAACCGCCCATCCGTGGAAGCCTCAAACCTGACCACTGCGGGGAAGTTCGTGCCACATGCAACCTCGCCGGAAAAGAAAAGGCAAGAAAGAGCTGTGGAAGGGAGCAGTCATGACAGAGATCGCAAGAGGGGAGAAATCTAAAGGACTTTGGAAAAATATACAGAGTGATTGATAAGCAGAGAAGAAGGAGAGTAGCCTTCGTTCTCGACTTCTGATGAACAGAGACTCAGTCTCACAGCATCGTGGTCTAAGCTCGGGGGTGGCTAGTGGTAAATCCATTCAGAATCAATGAGCCTACGGTTTGGTGGAAATGAACACCCCTCTCAGCAGTTGCATCGAACCTGGTGATTTTTTTATAAGTGTTATATCTCGTATCTTGGAATTAAAATTTTGACATGTATGCTCATGGTTTGTGCAATTATAAATGGTTTCAATATAAGACTGTCTGTATGGTGTTTTGATCAGAAATGGTGGTTGTATGCTTATATTGGAAAGACCACCTATGGCTCATACATACATACATACATACATACATACATACATACATATATATATATATATATATATATATATATATATATATATATATATATTGGTTGCATGCTTATATTGGAAAGACCACCTATGGCTTACATAAATATAAATATATATTTTGAATGG
>JZKD02S1761908.1:106055-130082 GCA_000966675.3 Picea glauca | reverse complement strand
GGCCTTGGGGAGTGGAAAAGACCAATTGATGTTTAGAAAGGATGGCTTGGAGGTCTTGCGGTACGGAAGGTGTCTTTGTTGCTTGTATGGCATGGAGTTGGGCGATAACACCAGACTGACCCTTTTTTAGAAATTTTTCCATGTGATGGGAACTAATGATCTCAGGTGAACATGCGGTGATGCCTTGGAACTTATATTGGTGGCACTCTTGTTCAAATTGCATCGTTAAGTCTTTAAAATCCATGAGAATGGGACCCAAAGTTCTTAGCCAGTCTGCACCCAGTACAATGTCACAACCTCCCATGTCGATAACAAACATATGGGATTTCAGGTGGTAGTCACCAATTTGGAGACACACATTTTCACAATGCCCTCCACATTTCATGGAACCACCATTGGCAATCATGATTTGGAAATTATTGATGGCATGGATGTAGCAATGAGTTTCTTGGGCAATGCGGCGGTGAATAAAATTATGGGTGCTACCACTATCAACCAGAATGATGAACTTCCAATGCTTGATGTAACCGATTAGCTTCAGGGTTTGGGGAGAAGAGAAGCCAGTGAGAGCGTTGAGGGAAATGACTGGTTCTACTTCGGGAGGGTCCGAGGGAGGGGTTATGTCAGTGGATTTAGGTGATACAGACATAGAGGGAGTTTCTTTATCTTGTTCCAAAATATCCTCGGAGATGGCCATAAAAAGATTTTTTTCTTTACACTTGTGGCTTGGGAAATATTTTTCATCATAATTATAACAAAGGCCTTTGAGTTGGCGTTCAGCCATTTCAGCTCGGGTCAATTTTTGGATCTTTAGTGGAGCATAGGGAGTAGTGGGATTTACTAGTTTAGGGCAAGGGATGAAGGAGGGTTTGCGGTTTTGAGAAGATACAACCTGTTGTGCTTCTTTATCTCTTTTGGTAGCCTCCACCCAACTCTCAGGCCGAGCCATGAGGACATGGGCCTGAATTTCATCCTTGAGGTTGTTGATAAAACACTCTCGGAAAAAGGCATCAGACATGCCCTCTGTTCTAAAAGACAGGCACTCAAAGGCAACTATAAAGTCTTCCACTATTCCTAATTGTTTCAGCTTTGTCAAACGACCCAAATGGTTGGTGTCAATGTCAAAGCGTTCATAAATCTCTGCCACAAATTGTGTCCAAGCAATATACCCTTGACGAGAATTTTTTCTCCATTACCACCATTGCCAACGTTCTTGATCTAGATGGAGAACACCATACCGGAGTTTGGCCAAGTCATTTGTAATGCTGTATAAAGAGAAGTGATGTTCCATTTGGGTTACCCAACCAGTGGGGTCTGAGCCATCAAATTTGGTCACATGCACCCGTGGAAGGCGTAGGTCACGTTGAAAGTGATGGTTCTGCAAGGTATGAGAATGAGAGGAATGGTCACCTTTAGTATGTGGGGGTGAAGAAGAGGAAGGGTTATTTGTAGGGATATGCAGTTTGGTGCAGAGTGCCAAAAAGACTGATTCAATATGGGTGGTGAGGTCTTGTTTGATTTCGCCCATTGAGGACTGCACGGTTGTATTGATGGCGGTGACATTGGCACTGAGTTGTTTCACTTCTTGTTGGGTCTCAATGAGACCAGACTGCAAGGTGTTGAAGTGAGCTTCCAGGTCTTGGATACGAGTATGGGCCATGAGGATGGGGGAACTGAAAGGGGGTGGGCGGGGTAATTTTTTTTTTCCGAAAAAATGATATGGATGAATGTGATAAGGGCGAAGAGATGAATCCAATGGAATAGGGCTGAAAAAATGGTGAAAAAATTTCCATATTTTTTTTAATTTTTTTTACTTTTGGTCTCAAGAATACTGCAAAGAGGAAATGTCCAAATGCTTAACCAGAAAGAAATGTGTATTTACTTGGAAACCCAAACATAGTTGCACGACAATAGATCTTGTATGTTTTAATTTGTTTATATTTATGTCCCCAAGGGTTAGGTATTCAAGGGTTCTACAGACAAGGGTTTTCCCTGTGCTATAGCTCTTTGATATACGTGCGGGGTCCAACAGTAGTACTCGGCCCAATATCTCAGGGCACTAACTAAGGAGGATAGACTGTACCCTTAGCCATATTATCCGACTACCCAGGTACTAGATAGTATCTTCCCGAGTGTTGTTCTCGGTGACACTATAGCAGTCAAGCAGTCGATCAGTTTATCTAAAGAGGGCTTCAGGTAATCTAGGTCGATCCGTACACAGGTGTTGTCTGATGCGCTACCACTCGAAGGGGTACCAACAGGGGTTACAAGGGTGGACAACAAATGTGTGCTTAACTACCACTTGTGTTTCCTGCATGTATGAATCCCTCAACCACAGGTTTATGCGCGTAACGACAAATTGTTGTGGCTTAAAGATGTTGGAATACGTCTCTACCTTGAAAAAAATTTAACCCACACTTTATGTTGAGGAAAGTGCTCTTATACCACTTGTAATATACTAGATATAAAATGTATGCAGAACATGAATAGAATGTTAGTAATGGCAGAATAACAACAATATTACTAGAACATTCACCACAATAACACTGAAATGATATAAGAATAACAACAAAAATAACACTTTGAATCTGAAAGCAATGTTCACAGGCCTCTTTGAGGGGGAAACCTCCAGTTGAGCAGAGCTCTATTACAATAATATCCAAGCTAGGGTTCTCATACCCTCAACTCCTATTTATACTAAAAATAAGCATCTAGAGGAGGATCCTTCTAGAAGCGAAAGCTTCTATTAGGTCTTATTACATCCGCCTTATTCTATTTTATTGAAAGGCCTTATTAATATTGACCTTTATTACATCCGAATATATTGTTCTACCTATGTGCGGGTTAGGACCCTAACAAGTTCCATTCTTCCTCTGATCCATCTTGAATTTCTTCTTGTCTTCCCAATATTTTTGGAAAGTTGGCCTTGCTTTTTTTTTATCATATAGGCACTTAGCTCGCCTTATGGTCTCCTCCAATTTTTTGGGATCATCGTATTGTATTTTGTCACTGATGAATGATGGAAAACCACTTAAATACCTATGAATATTGATTGTCTCATCCTTGATGAAAGAGACATACTTCAACAATTATAAAAACCTTATTTCATATTCATCTATTGTCATACTCCCAAGCTTGAGTTCAAAGAACTCTTTCATTTTCTTGTTATAATATCTCTTAGTCAAGTATTTATTTTCGAAATACTTCTTGAATTTCATCCACGTAACATTTTTCTCTTTAATGTGTTGCACCTTCACAAGTTGATCCCACCACATGGATGCCTTTCCTTTGAGTTGATAAATGGAAATTCTTCCTTTTGCATGAGAAGAATAATTATGCAATTGAAAATACTTTGTCATGCCCAACATCCATGTCTCTGCATCTTCATCCTTCTTGTGCTCACCATCAAATGTAGAAGGTTTTATTTTATTCATTTCTCCTCATAGCTCATCCACCCCATACCTCTTATGCTTCCTGACAGGGGATGGACTTAAGCTACTATGTGCTCTCTTATTGGAATGCCTCAGGGAGTGGCGGTGATGTCTGCTAACAATTCTTGTTCTTCTTTTCTCATCAGGAAACCTGTGACTTCCTTACTTGCTTGATCCACTCTCCTTATCCAATTTATTTTCTATTCTTTACAGGCTCTGCATCAAATTCATGTTGAAGTCTCCTTATTCCTCCCTGGCTCTCATAATCTTTTTGTTATCTGCTTGGTGAATTTGGACCTCTTTTTGCAATTCTTTTATAATTTTCATCATGCCCACGTCTTTATCTATTTCTTATCCATGCCCATGGGAGTTTGTTCCTTCAACTCCCAAATGGAAATCCATTCCTCTAGCTTCATTCTCCGAACTATAAGCATTATGTGCCTCTTCCATTTCTCTGCACTATGTGAAAATACGGTTCAATTCTGTCAATTTTTGAATCTGCAAAATATGAAGTCAACCAAAAATTTGTAAGGTTATTAGGCTTAATAATTTTCCAGAATAATATAAACTAATATGGTTCAAAAAAATAATGTTTGACTCCATTTTCAAAGGGTATTGGTCGATCAAGAACCTCTCAGGCTTCTATCTCTAAGACCAGCTCCGTTCTGCAATAATTTATGGGCACTAGTTCCTTTTCTTCAACCCTTAGTTCACATGCGACCACGGCTATGACCCAGTGCTAATTATTTGGGAACTTATCCGGAGGCTTGAAACTTCGAGCTCTGGAGCTTCAGAGTTTTTCCTTTTTTCGTGCATCCCAAACATCACAGAACAACGAACTGACAAACGTGCGAAGAACGGGGGATCTACGGTACACAACTTCCCAGCATACAATGACTGATACTTGCTATGGAACTCTGAGCTTCAAGGCTCTGGACCTTCGGAGCTTCGAGGCTCTGGGACTTCGGAGGATTTCACCTTTGCACATCCCAAAACTCTCAAATAGAAAATCTCCAAATACTTCCACGTCACCCTCGGTGATGTCATTACGATACATTACTTCTACACTATGAAACTTCAGAAATTTCTTCCTTCCATTCAATCATGAACCATTTCTTCTGGAGTGTCAAGTCTCCAAACCTCACAATCTGTTGCCACGCATCCACTGTGACCATCACAAGCCCCACCATCCATGCTCGAGAAGAGGGCTACGTGGAGAAATTTAGAAGCGAACACATCGCCCAATCAGACGGGTGACACGTCTCATGTTGTAACTGGCATTTCAATCATCCCAAGATGCTTAAATCACTAACACGTGGCACACATCCCATGTGTCCACATAATTTCAAGTGATGTCAATAGGTCATGTCACTTTGGGACTTTGAGCTTTCGGGCCTTCGAGCTTCAGAAAATCTTACACTTTCCTTCCTCAAATCTTTTGAACTCCGAACTACTTTACTTTCCGGGGTCCACATAGTACAACTGTCAACAATTAAGGTGGTGGCACGTGGTATGTCTAGGAAAGGCCAACATCACCACTAGCGATGTCATCCTGCCATGCCACTTCTGCTCTTTTTCTTTGGGACTTCGGGCTTCAATGATTTTCTCATCATCAAACTCCAATTCTCCTAAACATCAAACTCCCAAATCAAGTTGATCCATCCTTGATCAAATCTAATGGTGAACACCCCCCTGGCTCTACGATGTAAATTCTCTTCGGGACTTCGGAACTTCGGGCTTCAGATCTTCTTGCTCTTATAACCCATAACTTTCTTCAATCCACGGGCCTGACAACCCACCTCTTCAAATCCACAGGCCTGAAAACCTGCTTCTTCAGTCCATGGGCCTGACAACCCACCTCTTCAAATCCACAGACCTAAAAACCTGCTTCTTCAGTCCACGAGCCTGATAACCCACCTCTTCAAATCCACAGGCCTAAAAACCTGCTTCTTTAGTCTAGCTCCTAAGGCAAGGAACTGTGTGGGCAGAAACAATAAACTGTTAAGGCACAATACGTCTTAGGCAAGGTACAAGGGTGTTGTGCTTCATAAGAAAAGTACTAGGTATCTCAAAATGCCCACGGTTCCAAGGATGCACGAGTGATGTAGGGGTCGACGAGGAAGGCAATGGATCCCTCCGTGAATCAGTGGTGAATCGGGTAAGATGACAAACTTGCGAGAATGGCGACGATCGTGAGAATGGCAAGAGAGAACCCCCAACGAGATAGCTTTCCCAGCTATAAACTACATGCGCCCAGGTTGAAACATGTCTTCCCGAAGCTGCATGAGCTCCACTTAACACTCGTTCCCTTTCCCCGGGAACTTAGTACAACAAAGATTATGTCAACCTTAGTCTTTTGGAAATAATAATATAATATTATCCCTTTAGAGGTAAGCGCTCTATCTTAGCCCCTATTCCTAGACACTTAGCCCCTTCCCTTACCCTGCCTAGTGGAGGTTAGTCCCCCATAACTCTTTCTTCGTGGTCGGTCTACACGTAGCGATGTAATTTTATTAATGATGTGTGTATTTACATATACAAAAATAGACTCACTAGCCTTAAACATCTAGGCTCTCCGGCCTAATAAACATATAAGTCTTCCAGTTTATAAACACCTGGCTGACCAACCTATAAACACAATTACAATTCAGTAGGGGCTCATCCTTGGGGTGTTACATAAGGGACCCCCTCCGGGAAATGATTTGACTTATAAAGTCTATGAAGGTGTACATACCCTACCTTCCTCTGGATTTGAACTCGTGACCTCCAAGGAAGAAACACGTGTTCTTAACCATTAGGACCACTCATGTTCTTACACACACACACACACACACACACAACTTGGTTTGGGCGCAATTTCATGATTCTGTGAGAAGTGATTGTTATCTTCATCAAATCCATGAGGAAAAGTGTGTTCTTATTCGCATGTTATGGAAAATTATGGAAGTTGTCATTAAGGGGGGATGTTATTGTGATTCCATCTTCCTCTGGAAGGTATTGTCTTTCTTATTCTTGCAGGGAATGTTGGAAGGTATTGTAATACAATCTTCCTCCATAAGTGTTCCTTCTCCCTAGTCATCATTAAGGGGGAGTGTTGGAATATGTAATTATGACTTGTGTGGTATTGTTGGAATGTATTAATTTGGAAGGTAATAATGTCTACTCTTATGTAAAAGAGTCATCCCACTTGCACCATGATGTAATATACTCTTGTTACCATTCATTATATAAGGAGGTGAAATTACATTTATCCCACATGTATTTTGGGATGTGATTCCTCCATACCTCTTGGTATATAATAGAGGTAAGAGAGACCCATGAGGTACATTGAAATGAAGGATCACATAAAGATCATATACATTGGAATAATGTGAATATGGAGTGTGATGTGTGGGAGCTCAAGTGTTAGATTGAATATTTCTGAAGAATAAAGAAGACAATACCTTAGAAGACAATACCTTCTTGTGGATGTTTCCCCTTTTTCTCTTGTTTCTTTCTTCCCTTTTTTCTTGTTTCTTTCTTATTAAAATTAAATGTCTTTCTTATTATGATTAAATGTTGTTGGTATATGGATAGGATGATAGACTAGTAAGATTCTTGTGTTTAATATTGTTGTATGTTTATTCACATGTCTCAATATTCTAACAAAATACACATAAGCAACACTCCTAATCATGGATTCCTCCTATTTTCACCATTAAGGTCTCAATATTGGCAATTGTCTCCTATGGTTTTTAAGCATACCTTTGTGTGATTAACTAAGAAGATTCGTCAACCTTACACAAAAGCTTGCCCACTTTACATATTAATAACATTTATCTTTGTTTTTTTTTTAACATCCATATCTTTTTTAAAACATCCATGATTTAAATTTTAATTTATTCTTAATTCTTTTATATGATTTAAATTTAAATTTATTCTTAATTCTTTTATATATTGAATGCAAACATAACTTCCATAACTAATTAAGTTACTAATAATTCAAATTAAGACATTAATTAGTACAACGTATACTATATTTCTGCCATTATTATTAAATTGCAATGATGATTGATGCCATTTACCCATTTAATACAAAGGATTACTTAACTTTATAATGTATAGAGTAGTCAATTTCACATATAACTCTATAATTTAATCCATGTCAATTTATTAACATTATGGATATCTATCTTGATAGCAAATACAAGAGTGTCCCGTAAATATTTACAATACCTAACAACTTTTCAATGATAACGTTCTTGCAATATTAATTTATTAATTATTTAAAATTAGTATTTAATGAATTTAACAAATCTTTAACTATTAATAATATCATAAAGTTTATGACGAAGGTATACATACTCTATTCTCTTCTAGATTTGAACTTATAACTTTTTAATAGAAAACATATATTCTTAACCATTAGACCCACTCAAACTATATATATACTTTTCTCTTAAAAATATAAAAATTAGAATTATCGACTAATTGAAATTTGACCACTATACATTTCGAATTTCGAACTGATGAAAAGAAATTCGACCATTATAAATTTCGAACTGATGAAAAGAGAAAAGTATTGACGCCATCGATTATTTGTTTAAGTCAAAGATTATACTAGCCAAAGGGTTCAATATGAAGCATTATATAATTTTTGTGTAACCTACACATTTGGTTGTAGTGTTATATGACCAGTTTATAATCTTAGGAGTATTCCATCGAAGAAGCAATGGAACAATTAAAACATTAATATTGGGTTTTCTTTATGAATTGATCACGTGGAGGGGATGTAGTTAAATCATTAAAATTCACCATGTTTTTATTATATCGGTTTATGGTAGTGTATACTTTAATTGTTTAGAGTCAATTTTTTTTAACTTTGTAAGTGATGACATACAATTTTATAAAGTTTATAATTTTTTTTTTATTAATTTTATTTTATTTTTAAATAAATTTTTTTTTTTGTTTTATGAAGATTTAAATTTTTTATTTTTTATTGGTTGAAGAGAGTGATGTGACTATTTTTATGTGGTTTTAATAGATATTGTCAGATTTAAATATTTAATTAAAAAATTCAAAATTCAAAAATTTTTCAAAATGTCACCTAGTCATCACTTTAATTTGTCATTTAATGTGAACATTCTTGATGTGAGAGATATTATTATTTTAATCCCTTCTTGATGTAAAATATATCATTTTTTAATCTATTTATCTTCCATTAATTTATACCTTAGTATTTCATTGATTTGATAGTACTTATTACTTTAGTCTTGTCATTTAATATAATTCTTATTATCTATTCTTTAAAATTGTAAGTTTCAATTGTATAGATAAATTTAGCTCTCTCAACAATTTACATTGAAAAAATAACTCATCACTTCCCCTTGGTTTCAATTGTATAGATAAATTTAGCTCTCTCAAAAATTTACATTGAAAAAAAAAATTCTCACTTCTCACTTTTGTTATGCAATCTATTCATCTTATATGCAATTTCATTAACCAAATCAATTTTTACTTCATTTCCATCATTTTTACCAGTTTAAATTCTAATTATTTTTACAAAATAACTAATTAGCCATAGTGGTCTGTAAATTTCTTCAGATATTAAGATTTACAAATTACTAAGTTAACATTAAAACCATTATTTTGAAAACCTAGTTATTCATGAATGTTCAAATAAAAAAAATAAGTAAAAATAATAGTATGGTAGAGACCAAAGCCTTCAAATCTATCATTTAAATTTTTAAATATTTTTACCAAATTCTACTACCTGTGTATTTTAAATATTTTTACCAAGTTTCATGAAATTTTATTAGATATCAAAATATCTCGAACTAATTAACATCACATCCTAACAACATTTAGACTTGTGGACCAATGACTTCTTACCAAAAAAGAGCTTTATAATTAACATTTTGGTCATTTCTCGAGGATTTCACTGGGCTACAAATTTGACAACTCAAATTTGGCTTGCATAGATGAATTAGACAATTTTGAAAATAAATACAATATTCATATAAATTAACATTTTAAAATTATTATTTTATTAAAATTTTGATTTTAAATATTTTAAATGAGAAATTTATATAAGGTTGATCTCAAATCCAACAATATATTGTATTTATGTTGATAATGGATAATACATATTTTTAAATGGAAACGGGCCAGTTTATTTTACTCAAAAGTACACATGAACTTTAAATGCTACTTTAAAAATAACACATTTATATGTAAATAAATATTAATTAAAAATTATAAACAAATAATTAATTATTACAAGTTTTAAGTGTTTATAATTACTTTAACTATTAGTTTAAATTGAGAGGGGGGTAGGGTATGTATACCTTCTTAGATCTTACCAGTAAAATCGCTCAGCAGAGGGGGGTCCCTTGTCCCATAAACAAGGGGGTCTCATACACCAATTTGGTATGCTGGCTTGGCCGTGACCTTAAAAATAAATTATTTATTTATTATTTATTTATAATTGCTTTAACTGTTAGTTTTGAACTACATACAACTATTATATTTTAAAATATTAAAAATTATATTAAAATATTAAAAAACAGTTATAAGCGCCTTCCTTACTAATTTCTCTTGTTATAATATTCTACTATCAAACTTAGAATTAATCATCCATAAAAAAAAACCTATGCAAAATGTACAAGATATCACATATCAGATTTTCACAATGAACCATTACAACAGTTCTAATCGAACACAATAATGTTTGATAAACATATTGTATAGTATTCCATAAATTTAGAATTTCATTACACATAGTTATGCAAAAATAAATTACGAAGAGTAACATAACCACGAATTTCCTTAGATCAATTTTTATTTAAAAAAAATAAACTAATGCCATAAAATAACTATAGATAATTATAGAGATATCATTACCAGATGGATTAATTTGTTGGATGCAACCTTTTCTTTAGGATCGTTGGATGTTGTGCAAATGTTTCTGAAACCTTGTCAAGTCATCGTCATCATTGTGGAAACTTTGTTGATGTTTTCTGAATGTTGAGTAGACTCACCATATATCTCTTTGCCAATGTTGAAGGGTACTCTTCTTCACCAAGGCCTCTTGAGCTGCAACGTGGTTATATAGAACCAAAATCTAGCTTAAGATTTAGCATGCACGCTCTCAAGCGTTGAGGTTTAGTGTGCATGCTCTCAAGCCTTGAGGTTTCTATGATCCATATTTATTTTCAAAATGAAATGAAAGCAGAGAAATTACAATGAAATACTCATGAAAATTTCCATAAACAGAGAAATACAACAATACTTGATTTCTATTAATGAAAGAATTGTAAAGAGACTGTAAAAATACAGAGTGCAAGACTCGCTAGAAAGATGGCAACTTTATCTCTAAGAAGAGATGTGACAGCTACACTCATTCGCTGGAAGATCATTACAATGAGACTATGAAGGCCTTTTTATGATAAACATGAATTCCAAAACCCAAGACATCCAAAAACCTAACCCTTGGATATGAAATGCCAAAAATCATGTGGGCCCCGTTTAGGTAAGTTAGTACATTAACTTCTTAGGGTCACAACTTTTTCATACGATCTTCGTTTTAGGCACGTGATAGCCACCAACACTAAACACCAGCACTAACGAAGACATATGCATTATATTTTGCATGAAAAATAACATACAACTATTATAAAAACTCAAATTTCACATAACCATACACAAATTAGATAAATAAAAATAATATATTTGGAAATTTAATTCAATTTCCTACATTTCATCTTTTTACATGATATTCAAATTCATTGTGAACGTATCTCAAATCATCCTTGCAAGTTAATTTTTTTTTTTCATGTTTTCATTGTCACTAATGCGTCATGAGAGACCATCATTAGCTTGCACCCACTCACCATAACCTCCATGTATCTACTAGACCTTGGGAGAGCATCTACATGGATTTCGTGGTGGTTTTCCAAGAACAAGGAAGGAACATGATTATATGTTTGTGGTGGTTGACAAGTTTAGCATGATGTGCATTCGTGTGCCTTGTAAAAATACCATCAAGGCACAAGCTGAAACAAGCATGTTCTTTCAAAATGTTTGGGTGCACTTTGGGATACAAAGGAGCATCATCTCAGATAGAGATACAATATTTCTTAGTGTATTTTGGTCTACACTTTGCGAGAAAGTGGACACCAAGTTGAAGAGATCTACAACTTTCCATCCATAGACAAATGGGAAGACAAAAGTAGTGAATGAGACAATGGTTCAAATTTTGAGGGGTTTCAATTAGAAGCATCCAAAGACTTGGGATGAAATTTTGATTTATACTGATCACTCTTATAACACGACAATTCATACTTCTACCAGTAAGCCCCCTTTTGAAACTTTCTTTGGGTATTTGTGACCTTTTCCTTTAGATATTGTATATGGACACCAAGGAGGAGTGGAGGAAGATACCATGGGAGAAGAATTGAAGGATACAAATATTGTTGATAAGATTAGGAAAATCCATTTGCAAGGATAGGAGAAATTGAAGAAGTCATAAGAAAAGTACAAGGACCAACACGATTAGCATAAAATTGAGAAAACAATTAAGGTGGGAGATGGATTTTGGTTGTATCTAAACAAAGAAAGGCTACAAGGTATTGGTAAGAAGAGAAAGGCTCTAGGGTATGATAATTTTTAAGTGTTGGATAAGGTGGGTGATAATTCCTGCAGACTCGGTCTACCCCCACATATGTGCTTTTACTTAAGGGTAAATGTGGAGAATATGAAACTTTATTATCCTTCCACATTGGACCAAGAAACTAATGAGAAGGTCTTACCTATGATACATGAATTAGCATTAGAAGATTAAACATAGTTAGTAGAAGATATTGTTTTGTAGAAGAAGTCCATAACAACTAGAGGGGGGGAACATGAGCTATGTGATGAAGACCCCCCTTCACTCCTCGGGGTTGCGCGACCTCCCGGTCTAGGATTGTTCAAATCAAGGAGTCATATCGACTCTTCGAGCCTTTTCTAGACCCCAACTATGTTTACACAGGTCTCCTTTCCTTCTCTTGTGCAGGCTCTATCAATCCCACAGAATCTTTCCTGCGCGCTTCTGAAATGCCAAGTTTCAGGCGCTATCTCCTTTTTCATTAGCCCCTTCCTTCATACGGCCTTGGACTATGACCTCACGTAAGTATGTGATTGCAGGCATGGCCAAGAGTGGTTTGAGACCAACCCAATTTTCTCCTCGTAATTCGCTACAAAGGGCCACGTATCCCTTTCGCGATACCGTGGTTTCAATTGTGGTTTGCTCTAAGAATTTTAAATTCCGAGCATGTTCTGGCCTCGCAATCCAGCTCAACCATCGATCTTCTGTCCTCGACAGGGTTTCACGATCAACCACTGAGATCTCTTCTCTTTTTCTTCCTTCTCCTTGGAGCACGCTATCCCAAATCTCCACGATCTGTCAACACGTGTCCCTTTCGATCAACGGTCGTGATGGATTTCATCTTTCGGCCTTCGGGAGTTTCAACTCTCAACTCCTGTTTCCTCCCCACGACAATATTTCGAAGTGGAAGATCTATTGAAACCTATCCTCAGCCAACAGATAGCTCAGATGAACTCTGGATCTCCTCCTTCGGGAGTTCTTGTTCAACACATCCCCTTTCTTCCGGAGTGATTTCCCTGAAATGGCATATTGTCTGCCATGTGTCCTCCTCAATCAACGACTCAGCCTCTGCTTCGGGACTTTGGCCCTTTCAACCTGATCAACGGTCCTTCAGCTCCCTTCTTGATCAACGATCGAGATCACCTTCGGGGTTTCGACGTTTTCCCCCTATGCTTTCCTCCGGAGTTCTAAATCTGGCAGTGTGTGTCCACCTTCGAATCGATGATTCTGATGGGTGTTATATATGCACACAAAACATAGTAAAAACCCTCAATTAAATTGTCAACCCGGGGTAAGTAAACTTAGAGTTGTAGAAAAATATATGCCAAAGGTAGAAGGCTGGTAGGAGTATAGTCCAACTAAGGAAGGCAACTATCTAAGGCTAATCTACTCGAGCAAAGCTATCTAATGAAAAAACCCTACTAAGAAAATTGAAACTAGGTGACCTAAGTACCTTTCGGCCAAGGATCGATGGATAGTTCCTAAGAAAGCAAGTAAAACCCTATGTAAAGAAAACTAGTTCAACAATAAGCAATAAGCAACTATCTAAGCAAATGACAAAAGAAAACTTCTTTAACTTTCCAACCTACATTCAATGAGCAACTACACTATGAAAAAAAAAATAAGCAAGTAAGCAAAAGCACCTATCTAACCTATTAAAGAAAATAGACAAGTAAGCAAAGACACCTAACTAACCTACTAAAGCAAAAGACAAGTAAGCAAAGGCAACTAACTAACCTACAAAAGAAAAATACAAGTAAGCAAAGGCAACTAACTACTGTAAGCAAAAATTCTCATTGAACAACTATCTAGCCTAAGAGGCAAATGGACTAAATGCCTAATGCAAAACTATTTCTCTTGCATGAAAGGAAATTTAAATGCTCAATGCAATGCATGAAAGGAAATCTAGTCTATTGAGAGAAAGAAAGACTAACAACTAATTCTTGAGCAAACTGTTATCTAATCTATCAAAGCAAAGTCTATCTATCCTACAATAGAAATAAAACTTTATTCTAACCTATGAAAGCAAGAAACTATATCTATGAAAGCAGGAAAACTATCTTTTAACCTATGACAATTCAAATATAATGTTGGTGGTAGTGTGAATGTCTTCAGTGTCAGATGATATCTCAATGGCACTTGACAACAAAGGATAATTCCAGTGGTATGAGCTCAACACTAATCTCAATGGAAAAGTGAAAGGTATGGATTAAACAATCCAATGAGAGTTTATCCATGACAAAACAATGTTAAATACTCAGCATATTCATATATGAACCATCAACAATATAACGAGATCATCATTTATACTTCTATACTACATAAGCAAAACTAGATTCAACCATTAAATAAGAAATTCAATTGCATTTTAATCCTAGGAAAGGAAATTACATAAATGAAACTATACTACATCTATTCTAACAATTCAAACTACAAGAAAGAAATGCTTAAAAACAGATGTTAAAAGTAAACTAACAATTACATTAACCAACAACTAGCTAAGCCAATTCTACATAAAAATGAAATAAGCAAGCTATGATTAAAAACTGAAATCAATTCTATCCATCCATCAAACCCTTCTCAAAGAAAACCCAATAAAAAACTTTGTTCTATTCTAATTAAAACTCTGTTTTAAACTTGATTCTACAATTATAAATGAAAACGTAATCTAATATCTAACTACACATGAGGTTAGTCTAGGGATCTGCAGATCCGTTCCTAACTACAAGATCAATTCATGTTAGCACAAGCCTTCATACTAACCTGCAAAAGAGAGTTAAATTAATTTAAACTACAACAGCAAGTTAAATAACAAAAGAAAAATGCACGTACAAGAAATAAAGAGAGACGACTAAACTACAAAAATGCATAAATAAACTAAAGAAGAGTTACAAGACTACTGGTGGGCCCCTCCAGCAAGTCGTGGACACTCTTTAGAAGCACACCATGAGCTTAACAAGGCGAGTCCACCATTAAATCTTGAAAACACAGTTCTAGCACAATTTTGGTAATGTACAATATCAAAATAGAGAAAAAATGAATTTGTCTCTAATACACTGGTTCTTCTCCTTGGTTAACAATCTTATGATCATCCTAGCAGTATTTATAAGCTTACATACCAAGTGGTCGACCACAGGAGGGTCTAACCACTTCTAATTTCAGCAAATTACAATAAATGATGCCCTAACTGCCGAAATAGAGCAAGCCAATAATCACCCTCTTTGGACAACTAAAACTGAGTTGTCTGGAGCTTAGTAGCTAGAGGGGGCGATCATGAAGAAAACCCACGTGCCCAATTTTCCCATCACTGGCCGCCAATACCTTAACCGCCAAGTCACCCTGTGTTTTTGTGCAATACAGAGTGCTGGAATGAGTGCTGGATCAGGTAACAGAACGAGTGCTGGAATGAGTGTTGGATCAAGTTTTGTAACTAGAAATGTAGTGCATTTTGCCTTGTAACACCAGAAAAACGTGAATTAGCTCTTGGAAACATAAAAACATGATGAATTATACTTGATACAATCATTAAACATGAATTATACGTACCTTATGTTGATCATACCATTTTATCATGAAATTCTTCAAAAAGATCCTTCCAAATGTAAAAAACACATATGTACATGCGACAAAAGTGTATAATAACCATCATAAAAATGATCATATCTCGGGCCCAACAGATTCCTAGTTTCTTCGGCTATTCGGGCTTCGACGATTTCAAAACTCCACCTTTTCTTTCTCTTGGAGCTCACGATTTGTCGACTCGTACCCTCTATATCTGACGGTTCAGATTCTCTTTAGCTCTTCGAGCTTCGGGAGTTTCAAACTCCTACGCACTCATTCCTCTCGAGGTGCTTTCACCCAAAGACCCAGATCTATTGACATGTACCCCCTTGGTGACCAACGAACAAGATCTATTTCGGGTCTTCGGCGATTCCACTCTCTCCTCATCTACAAACTTCCGAAGTGCTTCCCCTCCGGAGTTGTAGATCTTGCGGCACCTGTCCCTCTTGACGATGAACGTTCCCTAATCACTTTGGGACTTCGGCAAGTCAATCCTTCTGTGCACGCAAGGTTTAAGGACCGTGTACTTTACCTGGATAGAACGAATGTCGATCCTCGATGCTCAGATCCAACGGTTGGGATCTATTCCTCCTCGTGCTCTCCTTTCTCTTCACTGGACATTGATCTAACAATCCATATTTCTCCCTGCAATCAATATGTCGGTTGTTGTCGCTCCTCCTCCTGAGCTTCTTTTTTCTCTCGGACTTGGAAAATTTCTAATTGTTCAAAGGTTTTGGTCTTTGAAGCTTCACCTGTGAAACCAATTTAAAGAGTCTTGTCTTCACTTTTCCTCTTGATCTTTGACAATGAAGATTTTCTTCGAATCGGGCGCACACTTGCACTCTGTGTGCAAACTTGCACTGTTCCGCCTGAGCTTTTGAATCTTGGAATAAGTTCACTTCTACATGAACTCCTTGCATTATCTCTCTTGAGCTTTGATTACTCAAGTTCTAAGGTTTCAATCCCTTTTCTCCTCAAAGGGATTCTTGGGCCTTCTTGACAAATTTTTCTTAATGCACACTTGCAGAGTTTTACAGAGTGTTCAACAACTCTGTGAGTACCCTCCTCTAATACTCTTCTCTTTGAACTCGAAAAAGAGTTCTCTTTGTGAACGCTTGCACCTGCTCGATTCTCACTTGGCAGATCTCTACAAAGTTCTCAGTGACTCTGTCTCTCTGTGCTTTCTCTACATAGTTTATCCTCTAAGGTATTCAACAACCTTGAGGTTTCCCCTAAGTTGTTATCACTCTGGTGTACCCCCCTGGAACATTATTTTCTAACTCTACAGAGTTCAGATGCGCACTCCTTGCTCTGGCTACAGAACCTACGATGTTCTGTTGTGCACTCCTTTCACTGCCTAAAGAACCCATAATGATATTTTGAACTCAATGAAGATAAAGAAGTATATATTCCTATTGTAGATGAAACCTATCATGCATTTACAACATACATAAACACACATAGATAACATTCATCAAATACACATAAACACACAGAAATTTTATATGATGGAAAAACTGTTTTCTTTCTATTAAGATGAATGTCTGATTACAATATGTGCAGGTTGTACTTTAACAGAGTCTCATCTCTCTCAAGATCTCTCAAAGAACTATTCTATCTCCTATTTCCTCCTTTGAGGATTTTTAACTAACTTGAGATTGCCTCCTATTCAGTAACAATACTCCTCTAGCTGCCTCATTTGGGCATACAATGCATCTACATATACAAGAGGTCATCTAGGGTTCCCTCCGACTAGCTCTCCCATCGAAGTAATAACTAACAACTACTCAAGCTCCATTACATTAAAGTATGAGATTGAAACTCTCAGATCTCTCATGATCATTCATTTGCTGAGCGTTTTTCTCTTCTTCAATCATCTGCTCAAAATGAATCTATAGGAGAACGCCAGCTTTTAGATTCCAAATAATTAAAAAGGCGCGCTATGGCGCTAAGTTTTCCCTCCACGTGGGCTTTGCTGATGATGCTCTTGCATCATACTCCACTGCTGGAAAAATCATGAGCTCCTGCTCAAGGCTCCCTCTGCTATGTTGTTGAGATCCTCCGGGGTCCCATACCTGAAATTGGAGTTGCCCACTCGCTTCTCTTCCTTGTTGTCTCTGTTTCCCTGCTACTCCTGCAGGTCCTCTTCTATTCCATCCTTCTCTGCTGACTACTTCTTGTGCTGCTTCCAACATCAATCTCTTAATATCCTCTATTTCTTTGCCAGCTGGTCCACTGGCTAGATTTCCTCCTGCAGTCTACTCTGTTGCATCTTCTCTCCATCAATTTCCAACTTAAATTGTTAGATAAGATGAATTTGTATCTTTATCCTTCCATCCAGGGCCTCCATCTCTTCATATAGATCAACAAGGTCCATGCTATCTGTTGCTTCTTCCTCTGCTGTAGGTTTGCATTCTACAGTTATCTCTTGGTCATCTTCCTAGCTGAAATTTTTGAGCCATTCATCTGAATGCTCGTCTCCTTCTGTTGTAGATCCCAATTCTACAGTTGCCTTATGTTCATCTCTTTGGTTGGAATTTTTGATAAATTCCACCGAATGCTCTTATTTCTCCATCTCTTGGGCACATTGAAATGTGTGCTCTTTCTCCTCCTTACCAATATGATCAATCTCTTTCTCTTTCTCCTTCATGTTATCTTCATTTCTTGTGGCACTAGCTGGCCATTCTACTGTAGATTTTAGTTCTGCAGTCTCACCACTGAGTTGTTTCTTATCTTCCTCCTTTGATAGATTGACTTCTATCATATCCTCTTTTGTTGGTTCAACTCCAACTTCCTCCAACTTCTCTCTAGGATGGTATGCTCCTCCACTTGTTTCCAACTTAGCCTTTTGGATGTGCATGTTTTTCACTATCACCCTTATCTCCAGGGCTTTCAGTTCCTCATACAACTCAAAAAAACCTATGATGTCTACTTCTGTTTCTATTGCGGACTCCAATACTGTAGTCATCTCCTGTTCAACTCCCGGGCTGAAATTTTTGAGCAATTCGGTTGAATTCTCTTCTTCTACAATTTGCATGACTATCTCCCTTTGCATGACTGTATCCTGGCAGTCCTTTCCTAGTTCTGGATTGTTCAACCGATCCTCCAACATCTTCAACTCTTACTTCCATTGAGTGAGAAATTCATCCAAATTCTCCTCTTCCTCTTCTTCTTGGGAAGATTCTGATATCTTCTCCTTCATCATGAAAATGACAGTTGGTTGTCCTTCCTCTGTTGCACCTACATCATAGACACAGTTAGATTTAAAAGAGTTTGGCCCCATGGCCTCTTTCTTGGATGCTTGTTGCACCACCTCCTCATGTGCAACATATGTACTAGCCTCTGCTGGACTATTTGGCAGGAATATTTGAATTCCCCCAATGATCAAAATGCATTTATGATCCTCCTCCACCAGCTCTCCTTGCTGATATGAAGTCTCAGTTGAGTCCATGAGACCTTCAGATAGTTTCCTCTCTCCTTCCTTTCCCACCTGGCAATCTGCGATTTCTCTTCTGCCCTCCTGGTAGTCTATAAGATTTTCAATTGATCTCATCTCATTTCCCCCCTGGAAATATGAAAATTCATTTCTACCCTCATGGCAGTTTATGAGACCTTTAACTGATCTCACCTCCTCCTCATCACTGAGGTTCCTCCCAATCTCTGGTTCACAGATGTGAATCACTTTCTCCTCTATGCCACTGAGGTTTTTAGCATGCCTCAACCACTTCCTCATTACTTGTTGCTGCCTTCTGGCTAACAACTTCTGGACATGACACTTCGCTTTCCTCTTCAAAGGCCATTCATATGTCTAGTGTACCTATGTCTCCTTCTGCATCTTCAATGCTACCTTTTCCATCTTTTCTCTTATCTCCATGAACTCCTTGTCTACTTGTTCTTTATTCATCTATTGGTGGTATTTATCTTGACCACACCTATGGCCTCCAGTAGCCATTTTCACCCTCTGCTTGACCTCCTGGCAAGTCTGTGAATTATTCTATTACATAGAGCATTTCCAATTTTTCCTTGCAACCTACCTCGATGTCCAATTGTTGCTACATACGTGCAACCATCATCCACAAAGCATCAATACTATGTCTTCTCCCTTTTCCTGTTGTCTACAGAAAAATTCAATCTCTTGATATTACTTGATGTAGTCAGACTATATCCTTCATCTCCTTCGCCTGAAATCTACAGACAAAAATCATCTCTGATACCACTTGATGTAGACCCCCCTTCTCTCCTCAGGGCTGCGTGACCTCCCAGTCTAGGATTGTTCAAATCAAGGAGTCGTATCGACTCTTAGGGCCTTTACTAAACCCCAACTATGTTTACATAGGTCTCCTTTCCTTCTCTTGTGCAGGTTCTGTCAAGCCCACAGACTCTTTTCTGCGCACTTATGAAATGACGAGTTTCATGCGCTAGCTCCTTTTTCATTAGCCCCTTCCTTCATATGGCCCTAGGCTATGACCTCACGTAAGTATGTGATTGCAGGCGCAACCAAGAGTGGTTTGAGACCAACCCTCTTTTCTCCCCACAATTCGCTACAAAGAACCATGTATCCCTTTGGCGTTACCATGGTTTCAATTGCAACCCGCTCTAAGAATTTTAAAGTTTGAGCATGTTTTGTCCTTGCAATCCATATCGACCATCAATCTTCTATCCTCGGTGGTGTTTCGTGATCAACGACTAATATTTGTTCTCTTTTTCTTCCTTCTCCTCGGAGCACGATATCCCAGATCTCCACGATCTGTCAACACGTGTCCCTTTCGATCAACGGTCGTGATTGATTTTGTATTTCGGCCTTCGGGAGTTTCAAATCTCAACTTGTGCTTCCTATGCATGACAATCTTTCGAAGTGGAAGATCTACTGATACCTTTCCTCAACCAACAGATGGCTTAGATGAACTCTGAATCTCCGCCTTCGGGAGTTCTTGTTCAACACCTCCCCTTTCTTCCAGAGTGATTTCCCTGAAATGGTAGATCATATGCCACGTGTCCTCCTCAATCAACGACTCTGCCTCCGCTTCAGGACTTTGTCCCTTTCAACTAGATCAACGGTCCTTCAACCCCCTTCTCGATCAACGATAGAGTTCTCCTTATGGGTTTCAACGTTTTCCCCCTCCATTTTCCTTTAGAGTTCTAGATCTGGCGCCACATGTCCACCTTCGAATCAGTGGTTCCCAGCTGCTTCAGTTGTTCAGGCTTCGACGATTTCAAAAATCCACCTTCTCTTTCTCCTAGAGCTCACGATTATTCGACACGTACCATATGGATCTGACAGTCCAGATTCTTTTCAGCTCTCTGGGTTTCGGGAGTTTCAAACTCCTATGCACTCGTTCCTCCCAGAGTGCTTTCACCTAAAGACCCAGATTTGTTGACACATACCCCCCTGGTGACCAAATACCAAGATCTATTTCGGGTCTTCAATGATTCTGCTCTCTCCTCATCTACGAAATTCCGAAGTGCTTCGCCTCCGGAGTTGTAGATCTTGTGCCACCTGCCCCTCTTGACGATGAACGATCCCTAATCACTTCGAGACTTCGGGACTTTGGCAAGTCAATCCTTCTGTGCACATAAGGGTTAAGGCCTGTGTACTTTACCTGGATCAGACGACTGTCGATCCTTTGCGCTCAGATCCGACGGTTGGGATCCATTCCTCCTCTCACTCTCCTTTCTCTTTCCTGAACATTGATCTAACAGTCTAATTTTTTCCCTACAACCGATCTGACGGTTGCTTTCGCTCCTCCTCCTGAGCTTCTTTGTTCTTCTGGACTTGGAAAATCTCTAAGTGTTCAAAGGTTTTGGTCTTTGAACCTTCACTTGGGAAACCAGTTGAAAGAGTCTCATCTTCGCTTTTCCTCTCGAGCTTTGACAATGAAGATTGTCTTCGACTCGGGCACACACTTGGCATGCTCTGCGTGCAAAATTGCATTGTTCCTCCTGAGATTTTGAATCTTGGAATAAGTTCACTTCTACGTGCACTCCTTGTGTTATCTCTCTTGATATTTGATTACTCAAGTTCTAAGCTTTTAGTTCCTTTTCTCCTCAAAGGGATTCTTGGGCCTTCTCGACAACTTTTTCTCAATGCACACTTGCAAAGTTTTACAGAGTGTTCAACAACTCCGTGAGTACCCTCCGCTAATACTCTCCTCTTTGAAATCGACAGAGAGTTCTCTTTGTGCACGCTTGCACCTACTCGATGCCCACTTGGCAGAGCTCTACAGAGTTCTCAGTGACTCTGTCTCTCTGTGATTTCCCTGCATAGTTTCTCCTCTAAGGTATTCAACAACCTTGAGGTTTCCCCTGAGTTGTTATGACTCTGGTGCGCCCCCCTGGCATGTTATTTTCTGACTCTACATAGTTCAAATGCGCACTATTTGCTTTGGCTAAAAAACCTCCGATGTTCTGTTGTGCACTCCTTGCACTGCCTAAAGAACCCAGAATGATATTTCAAACTCAACGAAGATAAAGAAGTATATATTCCTACTGTAGATGAAACCTATCATGCATCTACAACATACATAAACACACACACACAGATAACATTCATCAGATACACATAAACACATAGAAAGTTCATATGCAGGAAAAACTACTTTCTTTCTATTAAGATGAATGCATGATTACAATATGTGCATGCTGGACTGTAACAGAGTCTCAACTCTCTCAATCTCTCTTAAAGAACTATTCTATGTCCTATTTCCTCCTCTGAGGATTTCTAACTAACTTGCGGCTGCCTCCTATTCAGTAACAATACTCCTCCAGCTGCCTCGTTTGGGCATACAATGCATCTACATATACAAGAGGTCCTCTAGGGTCCCCTCCGACTAGCTCTCTTATCGAAGTAATAGCTAACAACTAATCAAGCTCCATTATATTAAAGTCTGAGAGTGAAACTCTTAGATCTCTCGCGATCATTCAGTTTCCGAGTGTTTCACTCTTCTTCAATCATTCGTTCAAAACGGATCTATAGGAAAACACTAGCTTTTAGATTCCAAATAATTAAAAAGGCGTGCTATGGCGCTGAGTTGTCCCTCCACATGGGCTTTGCTAACGATGCTCCTGCATCACTATGGAAGATTGGGTTGAAAGGACAACTTCAAAGTAAGCCTAAATGGTACTCCAGGGAGAAAGTAGAGGAGAAATTTCCTCACCTCCTTCAATAAAATCTCTGGGACCAAAATCCTCCCTAAATGGGGAGGTATGATCTAAAATGGATCTTTATATAATTTGTCTTCTATTTTGGTACTTTATGGGTGGAAAAATTGGAGCGATTGGCTTGTAGGGCCCATTTATAGGTAGGTCCTTCTTTGGTGATTTGGGGTCTAGAACCTTCTAAAGCCTATTTGAGGCCTTAAATGGCCATTTTTTGTGGTCAAAACTTTGTAAACAAAGTTTCTAGCCTCCCAAATCTATTCTACACATCAAAATATTTCCAACGGCATAAATATTATCTCAATCGAATTTTATATGTAGAATTTAGACCTCTCACAAGTTGAACTATCCCGTTGACTACCATGATATTGAGTGGATTCCACGTCAACTCAAATTACTCAAACATGTGGATCTAGTCATGTGTGTACTTTCAATAAGATTCTAGAGGGTCCAAAACCCTAACATTAATTGAGAGTTGAGGCATACAAAAACCCTAACCCTATATGGCTATTAAGTTCTACTAAATATTGGGCTACTAAGAAAGGAAGGGGTTCCATTCTTATTTTATTGTTTATTGTTCCATAGTTGACAAAAGCATTTGGGAGTGGGATATTGAAGCATAACAAAGGAAGTAGAAGATCCTATAGCAACAATATTAGTCATAGTGTCCATGGAAACTACATAGTGAGAGCCCCTTTCTTTGTATTTTTATTTCATAACTAAGAAGAAAAGATAAAACCATAGGCCTCACCTTCTAGCTAGGTTTTTCCTATATTAGGTTTTCCCAAGGTACATTTTGTGTTCATTGTGTGGATGGTGTGTTATTTTCTAATCTTCTTTCATTTTAGTTTCAGTTTATTCATCATTTTCATGCATTAAGATAGTGATATTAAATCTTAGTATCGAGTAAAGCACTACATAATAATATATTACAAAAACTTGTAAGATCTATTGCGATGAACTGTTTGGTGGAATATACAAAATAGTTTAAAAATGAACTATAATAAAATAAACCATCATAGTTCCATCTTTACTCCATATCTATCAAGCACCGAGAGGGATAAAATCCATTGAACTACAAACCTTTTTTTAGATTGAAAAACTGGAGGAAATGTTTGCACATCTAGGGATTTGATCGCTATGGGAAATTGACAAATCCAAAGTTAAGATGAGTCTATCCTAGGATATGTGTAATGTTCGTTCCTAACATTGGCATGACACATAGACATAAGTCGACCTAAAAATAACACTAGA